>BPLR01019012.1:0-283062 GCA_021605095.1 Caerostris extrusa | reverse complement strand
GCTACGTATTGCTTAATAAAAGAATATCATTTATAAATCAGAACACCCTAACACCTGTTGAAATGTGTGGTCTTGACAAGGATGACGCAAACACTAGTCCCTCATCTTGTTTATGACTTTTTGAAGACTCGTTTAGGATCTGATCTGGGCCTGAAAGGATCACATGAAATGGGGAAGACAACAACTTATTAAGATAATTTATTTTCTTTTCTACTTTTGTATTGTTGTGCTTATTATTTGTAATGTCTTATTGAATATTTAGTGGAAAGCTAGACAAAATTAAAAATACCATGTCCATAATACATTTTATTTTTTAATTTAAAAATAATGAACAGCTTTGTTTTCACTGTTACAGTAGGTATTAAGCATAGGTAGAAACAGCTGCGTAAGGTCATTATTATTTTTATACTTTTAATAAGTTTTTTGTGATGATATTGCAATATTCCCCTATAAAATTTGTAATTTAAACTGTTTCTAATAATAAGAATTTAAACAAGTATAAAAAAAATTAAAAGCTACCCTACTTTTTTTCACTGTATTGCAGAAAAGTCCTTTACAACAAGTTGAAATTTTCCTCTACATTTGGCGCCATCTATTGATGGATACATGCAATCCTATCTAAAAACCCAAAATTACTCAATTAAATTTAATGATGAGATACCGCCTCCCATATGTAAGCTTCATAGGAAATATTATTACAGATACGCAGGCTGCGCAATTTCCTTATGAGCATGTGCGCTGAAAGGGTTAAAACAGACTGTATGCACCCTCTAATATTTGAAAAAACTGTTAGTAACCACTGCAAGTTTCACGTATTGGCTGAGTGATGAATAGAGCATGAACGATTAACGAACAAGATATAGCGAGTGTGTGAACTAATAGAATTTCATTGAAACGCATGCTGATTATTTTTTGTTAAAATTTTTAATTAATGTACACATGAATCCTCATGATCTATCATTCCGGGATTTCAAAAACAACCAACTAAAAAAATATGCAAGATAGGCTACTTTCTTAAAAACGAGTTGAGTTTAGCAATTATATCATTACTGGAAATAAGCAGAATCGTATAATCCAGTGTGTACTTGAAGCCCTGATATGAATGATACGAAGAAATGAATAAAGAAGTTGACAAAAATGCCTCATAGAATGAGAATCAGTATCAATTGATGTATATGCAAATTTGTATTTTTTGCCAAAATGCACTTAATACATTATAGTAGTTGTTACTCATCAATAAAAAATAACAGAGATCCTTACATGCCACATATTATTATGCTCATGTAATCACTTATTACTACAAAGAAGAACAGAATGAAGTCTCGTTGTACAGATGTGTAGCTATAAGCAACGTAACGGTGGTAGCATTCGTAAAATGATTAATTGAGTATTCTCTCAATTTGATTTATTACTCTGCATTTATAAGTACTGAAAAAAGTAGACATATCGTAATATAACAGAAGCAAATGATCTACCAATGCTAAACGAGCAAAATAAAAAAAAGGTCCAATTTTGTAAGTTTTTAACGGAATATAAGTATTAATACACTACTTAAACAGAGTAAATGCAACTCCATGAAAAAGTGGTAGACAGAGAATACGGCGCATAACTCAGACGCTTAATTCCCGGCGCTGCCAGTGGTAAGTGAGTATCCTGGGGGGATTAGTGAGGAGTAGAATTCTTTTGCGACGATCGAAATCGGCAGTGCTTGTGGTCCAGAGACAGTCGTGCAAACAAATGATTTCTCCATATTTCTGCCTCCGGTTCGTAAGCTGCAATTTGATGCACCAGACTATTCTTCCGGCACGATCTTCTGCAAATCGTAGGAGTAAGAAAGCTTCCAATGTGTATAGCTTCAAGTATAGTCGTTGCCGCACTCTGCAGGAAGATAATACGCTTGCAAAGCCGGAGGTGAGAGCGCGCTGTTTGAAAGATAACTACTTACAGATTTGTCATTGTATCTTTTTGACCAGACAGGAGCACAGACTGAGCGGGTACTGCAAACCAAGTTGAAATGAGCAGTGTCAACAGCTTCTGCTGGATGAATGACTCGCCCTCAGGCCTATCGACGGCCATTGGGGAAAAGCGCGAAAGTAAAGGCACTGATAAATACTAATTCAAGGACCAGTCGAGATACTATTGTACCGTGACTTTACATCAATTCGTAGTGGTATTTCTTATGTTGTGTTCTGTTGATACCGGATCACCATCCTGCTTGCATTCTACAAAATATCATCAACCATGTATTAGGATCCGCATATCGTCCAATCCAACACATAATGCCCGAATGCTGCTCTTCTATAATGATTCGTATTTCCTTCTTCAAAAGCTATACAATGTTGGTGTGTGTTTCGGCTGTAATGACATGTGTGCCAGCCATGTACTTAATATTATGAAGCAAAAACCCCTTGTAAATTGTTCGGAATTGGGGTCAACCACAGGCGCCCTTTGAAAAAGATTCTATGTATGGGCCACTCATCTAATAAGAGCTTGATTTTACAATGATGATTTCGATCACAACATGGGTAGCTATTTTGTAGTTAATTGGTCATTATTTATTGTTAAATACAGCATAAAAATATACCATTTATCAGTCCTTTACCTTCATGGTAATGCGCCACCCAGTAAGTATAAAATGGCTAATGTATATGGCTAATGTGTAATTTTATAATCTCAAATGATAATTTCATAAGATAAACTGATTACTTTAATAAAAACTTTTTAATCACACTTCTGTGGTAGTGTAATTATATGTTTATTATAGCAGAGCATTGCACATTCATCAAGACAGACAATATGTGCAGTGGGAACGGCGCATTTTTCTATTAATAAAACAGAAAAGTGTACTGTTAAATGCCCAAATTGAACCTTTGGACAGGAGTGTTAATTCATAAATTACCAGTCCATTCACATCAGAGAAAGACTCGTATCCAAGGGTGCAGACCAGTTCACACTCCAAGCACGAAAAGAAAGTAGCGGTGATGATATCGGTCCCCTCTTGATATTTTATCCTTGTCAACGACAAACCTCACGAGTCTATAGGAAGTTTCATGTAACGTGGCACACCTTATATCATTGCCTTTTCGTGCTCAACGTTAGCTTGGTTGCAAAAACAATACTTCTGTATCTTTCACCTTAGTGAGCACATAGTTCATTAAATGCGGTATTGAATGTTCAGAACGCTTCGTAATGCTTTTTACGTTTTCTTAAATACTGCTCGTGTAAAGGTGAGAGTCATCGGCAACGTGCCACTCTACAAGATGAGAAATGCTTTGTCACAACTCTCTGTTCCTTTAAAATAGAGTGCGCGCCTCTATTTTATTACTACTCTCGTTTTCGTCGAACTGTTCTATTTCCAGCTTCACAAAAACGCCTCATTATCTTTCTACTTCACTTTTCATTTGCAAAGAGTACCTAAATTCCATACCTATAGTTTATTTTGAAAGCGTGATTTCGTTATTAGAATAACTTGTTCTATTTTTCATCATTCATCAGCTACCGCGTGTGAAAGTGTTTATATTTTTGCAATTCTACTTTCATTTCATTTCCATTTGTTAATTGGTAAGAGATTAATAGGCGTTATACTGGATCTTCTAAAAATATCTTCATTTAGCCTTCTTAAAACTATCGTACCTAATTGAAATGAACTGTTATCGCGTCCCTCAAATGAAGGAGTGTAGCGTTTTTCTTTTTGTCTGAATTTTGCGGCTAGATGTTGCCTGTGATAAGAGTCAGAACTTGCTGCGATAAGGGAATGTCCTCATTGAAAGTAACTGTATCATTGAGTAATAGAGAAGATACTCGACATTTTTGTGTGTGACATTTCTTTTTGCAGTGATCTCTTTTATGATAGTGAAACTGCGCCGGATGTTACTCAGCCTCAGAACCAATGGAGTGCAAAAACATGTATTTGCTGAGAAGCATATCTGCAGCAAAGAATAAGAAATCAAATAAATTTATGTGGATGTCTCAAAAGCAAGAAAAGTAGTTTCCTAGATTACCATCTCCTTCGCGTGCACGAGTGCACATTTTTATGTAATACTCCTTTTTCTTAGCTGCATACAGTATCAAGTGTCTTTCCGAACCCGGAAAATTACTAAAGCTTGTGTCCAAAGTGTAAGACCCATTTTCACTTTAAAATTGCCGGGGCCAAGGATTTAAACCTTGCTAATGTTTAGACGTGCTGGCACTGTCCTCGACTATTCTCCAGGTGAAAATTTCTCACGTCAAAATAGCGCTCATTAGGTGCTTCTGAGCTGCTTCGGCTTCGTGAGACTTTTCTTAAACTTTGATCCCGACGGTCTGAATTAATGTTCCTGACTAGTCCACCTGATTTCGCACCATGCGACTTCGGCTATTCCCAAATCTCAAAAGCGCGACCACCTCGTGGATGTCAGTCAGTCCATTTGAAGAGAGATCTCTCGTGAACCGCCGCCCGCTTGGAGCGTCGGCTCTCAAGCCGATGATTTTTTAGCATGCATTGAGAGATTGGAAAAAAAGTTGGCATATGCGCATTGAGTCCGAGGTGATGTACTTTGAAGGCGATGCAATAGATTTGAAGAATAAATAGAGCTTTATAATTGGTCCTTTACTTTTTGGGCACAGTAATATTAATTTGCATAATATTTAAGTTTTGTACTCTGTTATTTGAGTTATTTCAGATTTTAAAAATGAGGTTTTATCGATTTTTATATCTTGAATCAGTAATAATAAATTTCTTCCTTTATACACTTTTGAAGATATAAAAAAAGATGCAACGGAGGTATTATCGATGGTCATGCGAGAAAAAAGAAATGAGCAAACACACTATCAGAAAAATTGCAAGTCAATTAGGGTTTCGTCCACCTCTGTTCTTGATGGCTTTTTACCCAATTTAGCATTGATTCATTAACTGCTAATGTCCTGCAGGATTTTCTTGCCAAATTATCCCAGCTAACGGGTTAAAGCACTAGTATATTTTGATATTGGATCGAAGGCGTTTTCCTACCATTTTTATTTAACATGATCTAATAACCCTAAAGGATGTATGACAATCAATAGAAAGGTGTGTCGTCGCGGCCAGGCATTATTTTCATTAAAAATTAAGCTCGTATGGGCTCAAACCATCTGCAACGTAACAGATCGACGAATTTGATTTCAAAACGTATGCATTATGAATACGGGCGGCTATGAACAGAATTGACGCCTCTAGGTTAGTGATTCTCTAAAGACGAGGAGATTCGAAAAATATCCATTTTTATAACGTTTCTCAACTTTTTGCTATTAATAATGCTGCTTTTTTCACAGTGTTGTAAGTATTTTTAAGTATAAGATATTAATTACTATAGTATTTTTTCTTAGCGTTGTAAGTCATCAATTTCTTTACACACATTTTTTCAAAGAGTCTGGTATATATTTATATAATAAAATATTATGTCGTAGTATTTATTATCAATATATAATATTATTACTTAATAATTATTAATATATATATATATATTAATATTATATAATTGTATATAATATTATATATATATATATTATAATATATATATATATATATATATAGTATATATATATATATATTATAATATTTTAGTAGGTGTTATTATAAGTATTTTTCATAGTGTTGTTAGTCATTTTTGTTCAATTTTACACACATTTTTTTCAAAGAGTCTCGTTACATTTATATAATATAGACTTTATACAATATAGTTTTCGTGTTTTTGTTTTTTTTATTGAACATCGCTTCAGGAAGTTGTTGGAAATTTAAATTTTAAAGTGGAGAGACATGAAACCAGAAGATATATAAGTACCACATTGCAAGCTTCACTCCCTTGTGTATGCTCAATAATGCTGGGATTCCAAAAAGACGTATCCCTCCCCAGAGATTTAAAATCTCAAGTATAGTGGAAGGCTGCCAATCGGAATTATTTATTTAACATGATCAACTATCTCCTACCAGCTCACGTTCTTCTATCTCTTTTCTTTATCTTTTCGTCACTAGATATTTGCGAGCGGAAAGACTCCTGGAGCGTACTGATTACGGAGTACCAATGGAGATAAATCCCCTTAACCTCCTCATCTAATCTCATAGATAAATATAATGATTTTTGCTGGCTGCTTTTTTAAAATGGGGTGTAAAAGATAATGTTTCTAAAACAAAATGAATGGTACCTCAAAATTAAAAAAAATTAAATTAAAAGAATAAGTTTAAATTCGGCACAATATTAATCAAATCAACATTTTTTTTCACAAAACTATTGAAGATATAAACATGGTGAAGAAAGGGGCTATACCAAACTGGCGGCGGGAGCCGTAGTGATGATCTAGAAACAAAAGATTAGAAAATTCCCCTCTTTCCCCTCCAAAAAAAAAAAAAAGGCAGAGAAAGATTTATCTCTTCAACCAACAGAAAATATGTATCTGGTTTAAATTTCTCAATCGTTTAAAATACGGTTTCAACCACTTCAATTTTTTGAAGTTAGCTGACACCGGATGTCCTATCCATATGTATCTTTTAAATTTTCAATCGTTCATTGAGGCCATAGAGGGCGCCAGGATAAACTTAAAAATGAATGAGAATTATTTATGAAGGACTTATTGCAATACAGCGAAAGAAAAGTAAAAATTGACTTAAAAACAATTTTTTATATTACTTGTTTTTTTTATCCAAATCGCGTCGGTGTCGTGCCATGAGTCGTCACTGAAGACACCATGTCCAGTCAGTGCAATGCTAGGTCCAATCAACCCTGACACTATTGCAGTAGTGTTTTGCTGGTGTTGGTATGCTAACAAACAATCATACATTGTACAGTAAGAATTTTAAGCTTGAATTTATTAAACACATGATCTAGAAATCTAGAAATCTAAAGCATCTAGAAAAACAGCTTGCTTTCCAAGTTAAAATAAAAACACTGCAAACTGCTCAATCAGCTTACTTTGTATAATGAGGGAATTATTTGATGTTAAATTGTAACTGAAGAAAAGACGGGGGGGGGAGATTACTGTTAAAATATTCGAACACGTTCGAGGATGCGTATTGGCATCTCATTCCGCCTCTCCTGATATTGAAATGATGGCGCAGGTGAGAGGTGAAGAATGACACCAATTTAGATTGATTACATTCAGGTCTTATCAAGCAACAACTTAGTTTTTCCTCTCAGCAAAACAATCATGCATATTATTGACGTCATCTGAAACTCGGTATTTCATTGGATGCTGGATGTTCTCATTTAACATTTCATTGATATTATTCTATCTGCACCAACATGAGTAACAGATTTGTGATGTAGGATAAAAGTTGCGTTTGTGTGTAGTGTTATGAAAAATGTTATATGTTATATAATGTTTGTGTGTAGTGTTATGAAATGTGTTATGGCAACCCTGGTTTGCTCAATGCCTTGCGTCGCCATATTTAGTCCGTATGATAAGGCTTTCCATCGCCTATCAGGGGTCACGTTGCTCCAATTTCTCACATCGGATGGTTGATAGAGTTAAATGACTGACAGTTAGTCTCCCTCTCGTACCAATGTCGATAAATATTTACCCCTTTTGATCTTGTAATTTATCTCTTATTATTACTTTCAATATTGACCAATTATTTCTTCTGGTTATACTTTATCCATAATCCATCATTGCTACTATCATTTAGACGATAGTCAAAATCTAATGAAAATTTTTACTTTAAACTTGAATTTCCCAATTGTATTTATATGCTGAAATTCAGTACTGGAGTTTCGTCTATTCATTTATTTGACGTTAAATTTAATCATCTTTTGTTTTGAAATATTCAACTAAACTGAAAATGCCTCCAGTAATAGCGTTGATTATATTTATTTTTAATATTTGTACTTACAGTAGTATTATAATAGATATAAATAACCATAACAGTTTAATAACATATTATAAATGTATATAAAACACAAAATAATAAGAAAATATATTTAAAAATAATCCGGGATTATCTTCGATGGCAACACTTTGTGACTTTTCAAAAATACATGTGAATTCCATGTCTTCATTTTAGTTAAAAATTTATAAGTTTATATAATGTGAAAAGTGTGTATAAGTGTGAAAAAATATTTTATTCAGCATACTCTATAAAAGTGTGTGTCTAAAGGTTTAAAATAATTTTTTTTTTTTTATATCCAAAAGTTTTTATTTATAAAACTGTTCTGTCAATGTACAAATTGTATTACGATTTTGTAATATGAGGCCTATTTATTACGCTTCGATTTCTTCATTATTTATTTGTTCCGAATTTTTCTTTTTATTCTTCAGCTTAATTCAATTAACTTGATAGATAATTAGTTCCATTAAACTAGATCCTTTGCTCTCAATTAGAAAGAATTGGGATTTTAAAACATCTCCAATCAAATGGATAAAACAACTAGTTTATAATTAAATAAGTTGACTTGGATTTATACGTGTAATTAATTAATTAACATATCTTCGTTTTTCTACACTAGAATGAGGCTTGATCTTAATTCTAAACAAACAATATTATTGACTGATCGATAACGATTTGAAAACAAAACCAAAACACATTGTTTTCCGTTTTAGAACGGATCAAGTTTCTGTTATGTTTGGAATGCTGATTACATGAATAAGTCATCATTTTAACTATATCTATTTCACAGATATGACAAGTGACAGATTTAAACAAAAACGATGCGTCATTTTTTTTCTTTCAATATTTATTTTAAAGAGAAAATGGAACACATACGTTCATCACAAGCATCGTGTTAGATTACAACAACTTATGCCATGCATTGCATCCAACGTATGCTACATAATTAATTAAAGGAACAGATCTTTATATATTTTCAATAATTTATATAATTTTTAATCGTATATATATGTATATCGGACTAATCCACACGATTTATTTGTATGAAAATCGTCAAAATATATCGCGAAAAAGGTAGAAACAAATTGACTATTGTATTTCTGACAAACAACATCAACAAATACTGAGTACGTGTGCAAAATTTATCAAGGTAATCTCGTTATCTGCACTTATTTCTATTTATTAGTATGATTAGAAAAAACAATGGTGCCTACCTGGCAGTGGGACTGGTAATTGGAATTGAAACAGCGTTGATTGAAAGAACACAAAGAATTGAGGAAATTAGAACAAAAAAAATTATTCTAAAGTAAGTAATATATTGATGCCAAACGATATTGAAATTGATTAAATCGATTAAAATAGTCGATGAAATTGATTCAATTTCTAAAGTCGATTATATGTGAAATATTTATTATTTTCGGAATTTCAATCGTTTTTTAAAATCGCGTACTTATTATTACATTTCGAATTTCGTTTTCTTGATTTAATTAACTTGTTTTATTAAAGTTGTAATACGAAATTGAAATTTAAATTTACTTTGAAAAGTTATTATCTATGCTTTTATTATTGCTTTTTAAACTATTCGCGATTGAATGCTAATATTACTTGGATTTCTTGAGAATTTTTTTCTTCAATCGTTTTACTTGTATAGTTACGTTTGTTGTTTGCAAATAAAGGTTGAACACGTTCTATAAAAAAAAAAAACTGTTAAAATGAATTGTGGGAAAAACCTTGTTTACATTTTATGTAGTTCAATGCCACTGCATGAAATGTGTTAAGTTTTTGAATTAAAACAGTTGTTCCCTCTCTTCCTGTGTTACATTTACATTGATCACTAATTATGAAACTAGCATTGCTACATTTTGACAAGGAAATGAATTTTCATTCCCATTGTTGTAACAAATAAGCTTTTCTACATTTATTTTTTTTATGCATGAATACAAATAAATAAATTGATCAATTCATTTGCTACCAAAACTGATGGAACCAATTTTTTTTTTTTTTTTTTATCAATATTGTATATTTTTTGTCATTGTAATTTTATGTAATTTTGCAATGTAGGCAATTTTAGTTAATTAAAAGATACATTACTTGAAAAAATATAGTTTAAGAATTATAAAGTTCTAAACAAGTGATTTTTAATTAATTTATTATTATTATTTTATTTTTTTTTTTTTTTTTTAGATTTTTTGTTTGTAATATAACTTATTTTTGTGACTAAGTTTCATGAAAAGACTAAACTTTACACTTAAAGGCGGAATTAATTTCTAATGTAAAAATAAAAATATGATTCTTTTTAACTGTTAAATTAACTGTGAACTTTTTTATACGTGCTATGTCCCGCTTTTTGAATAATAATTTTGTGAAATTTTCTTTTTTTTTTTTCTTTTAGAAATAATTTTCTAGCGGATCCTTAAAATTAATTAATTTCTTTTAAATGGAATTCATGTACTCAAATATTTCTTTCTGCAAAAGTATACTGAATTGAGTGAATTATCTATTAGTATCTATCTAAATGAATCAACCAAATATTTCCGATCTAATTAATTTTCAGTGCATCGAACGTCAAAATAAATTACTTCATCAAAACATACGTTGATATACCATTTTTATCATATCCTGATTGTGATACGCGCCAATAAATAGCTTTCTAACGATCTTAACAAGACCTTTTATAGAATTGATATATTAAGAGCTAATCAATTAAAGGCAATAAAAAATCTCCCACACAAATATGGCGGAACTTTAGTGAAAGAAGGTTAAAAATGAAGATAAGCTGCCAAACTTGAATCGAGATTTTTGCAGAAAGATAACATGATTTTTTAAAATAAAATAACTCTATTTTAAGAAAAATATTAGTTATATTTTAAGTGCACTTAAATGAACTATATTTTTGTTGCAAGCTTATAATACTTTTTTTTTTTCTTTTCTTTATAAGACTGAAAAACTTCGGCTTTATGGCATTTATTATTTTTATCGAAATTTCACGATTAAGTATTCTCAAGTGTTATGAAAGAGCTGAACTCTGTTCTGTTGTTGTTGTCGTATCCGCTGTTGAGTACGAGAGAATCAAATATCGTGATGCTTCCGAATAATACTGGCTATGTTGGAGTATAAAAGTTCTGTTCTTTTAACAGCATTAAGAATGTAAGTATATTAAGTATTGCTGCGAATTCTGATTTGTAGGGTTTTTAGAACTTTAGATATTGCATAATACCTAAGAAATCCCGTTGTATATATTTTTCCATAAACCTTAATAAATGCATCAATATTGATAACTGAAGACTTAATTCGTTTATGTAATTTCGTAACTATTTTTGCCACTCTGAGAAATTGATATTGTTTTACACATTATTTCATATTTTAGCAGTTTTTCTGATAATTAAAAATTACTTCCAGCAGAATTTATTATTTTTTAACCATTTTAAAATTGTAAGGGAAAAAAAAAAAAAAAAAAAAGAATTATGTTCAAATTTCTAAAATAGGTTAATATGAGGAGGAGAAAAAATTAATTCTTAAAAAAAAATTTTTTTTTTTTTTCTAACTTTAATAAAAAATAGATTACCCATGCCGGAAAAGATATTTTATGAAAGGTAATCTACCATTTAAAAAATAATAATAATAATCGTAACATATGTCATTAAAAAAATAATAATAATTCGTATTGGAAATGTCCTCACACGGCGTCAGACTGATAACCTGCGATGTCAATACGTTTATCGCGATTGTCAAGCATTGTTGACATGAACACATATACATTTCAGAATCTTGCTCACGTGGAAATGTAACAATGGCTTTTTTTTTATTATTATTATTATGAACCTATAGAGGGTGTAAGTGAAACCTTCCATCGGCACAAAATGAATAAAAATTAGCACGGTAAAAGGTCGCCCAGAACTGGTTTGGCGTGGCGTCTGGCAGCCAAGGAGTCCTGTGTCTTTATTTTCCTTCCGTGAAGCGGTACGCAGAATTTTAGGTCAAGAATTCCTTTTGAGCAAATGGTGGTTACTCTGGGGAGTTCTGCTATTGATATTGAAAATAATAGTTTTGACCACGCGTTGGTGCTTTTTGGATTGTTGTCTCTTTTCTCTCTCTTGGATTGTGCGCTGCGTTTTGTTCCGAAGTGGTTGAATAATATATATCTGTCTCCTTTTTCGGGATGACTAGGTTTTGGTTTCTTTTGAGAAAAGAGTTTTGCGGTTTTCTTTATTTGTTGTGTATTTTCTATTCGGAAAAAAAGGAGAATTCATTGTCGTGGGAGGCATCCGGGTTTAGTTTGTGGAAATCCGCGTTCTAGTAATAATGATAATAATAATAACACTAATGTATTTTTTTTTTATGACAGTAGATTTTAAGTCTTTTTCTGTATTTTTCGATAATTTGATCTTTTGTCTGATATCTACAAATTAAAATTGTAATGTGAAATTGTAATTGTTTTTTCTTTCCTCCTGAATTGATTTTTGTGTTCTTATTTTATTTTTAAAATATGCACCTTAACATATACGTTGTGTGATATGTAACATTTTCTTACTTTTCAAGTATGTAAATATTTTTTTTTGCAAATTTTAATGCTGAAATTCAACTGTCAGATATCTTCAGTTTTTGTAGATAATTAATACAAAATAATATGGGTCTGCGCTTTAATTTTAAAAAAAAAAAAAAATTCAATCGGTTAAAGAGGTTTTTAAAAAGTAATTTGTAAAAAATGGGAAAATCATAATCACTATCAAAAAACGTTTTGAATTGTAAATGATTGATCATGAATGTAAATCATTCACAAAATTAAAAAACAGCACATCAAAATGAATTTAAAATTTCACTCCTCCATTGACCATTGAAAAGTTCATGCCATTCTTTCGGGAAAAACCAAACATTTGTGGCCAGCTATTATGTTAAGTCTATCTATATGTTCAGATGTTCAGCGATAGTAAAATTATATTTCTGTATCGTTTTTAAAACATTTTACCTGCACAAATAATTATCGTAGAATCAAATTTGCTTTTGAACAAATAGACTATCAACGTATGCATTAGCCAGTTTTCATATGCAAGTTGATTTTTTTGTACACAATAACACTTCGTAGAAAATTTGAAGGGATCCACAACAAGATTTCAGAGAAGACTCTTGAACTTGGTTGAAGTGGAGGACTATTCATTACCTTTACTTTCAGTGACATCTTGTTAAATATAAATGCATGCAATAAATTACAGCAATTTTAATTTTACCTATTTGTATTCTATTTGCTCACTTACATAGTAGGCGGCCTGATGGCCAATTGGCTAGGTGGCCTTTGTCACCACAAGGTTCAAATTCGAAACCTGGCGGTGACATGGATGTTTGTGAGTGGTTCGAAGCCACGTTAAACTGTAGGTCCTGGTCTAATTAGCCTAAAGTGTGCACAAAATAACCGTAGAGCAACAAACCAAACCACTTACACAATAGAAATAAATTTTGTTACATTCGCTGCTTTTTGAAAAAAATAACCTAACCTAACAAGCATTTTGAAATTACGATTGCTATTAGCTGCTGGATCACTTCTCCTATTGCATATCTAGCAGACTATTGTTGGTAAATTATGTGGTAACTTATCAGTAGCAGCCATTCATACAGCTAAATGTGAATTTTAGGGAAATTTTCATTGCATATAAATGCTTTTTCTATTTTTTATGTGTCACGGCTTTTTTTTTAAAATTTTATTTCATGTATTTTAAAATAATATTCTGATGGTGTCCTTGGCCTTATCTTTACTGCCAAAGAAACTCACGGATTAAATAAATGTTAAGTCTTAATGTAGAACAAAGAAAGTAGTTCATGTTTTATCTTTTCAGATATCTCAGGTGTGAAATTATTTTTCTTTTGTCTTATTAATTACTGCTCTTTCTTCAAAAACGCTGACATATATTTTTTAATGAAATTGTCATTGTAAAACAATCCTACACACTTATATCTGCTCGTTACATATAGCAAGTAAAGCATAAACCATATTTCACTGTGGTCTTGCTAAAAACATTTTGTTCTGTTTAAGTGATATGAAACTGTTACCTTTCTTTTTAATTTTTATTTCTTTTGTGTGTTTCATACTTATCAATTATTTAAAGTGCATCTGGATATTTGAAAAATGAAATATTATGGGTATAGATTAAAAAAAAAAATTAATCTAATATACGTCATTTTAATAACTGTGTCTAATCAGAACGAATTTGTAAAAATTTATTGTTACAAAAAGACATAAGTCTGCAAATATTTCAGCTCAATTCGTTTTACTAATATTTAAAGTTTAATTTTAAAAATTGAGAGTCGAAGAATTTAAAATTGCTGACTTAGCTTTCTATTTTAAACTTTTGAATGTTTTCAGATGTAAAATTACTAAAATGTAGTGATGGTAAACACTTTTTTAAGATCCACAAGCGATTTTCTTAAAAGAACACTATATCATTCAAGAGAATAATAACCATCATTATATTAATACAAATAATATATAACTTTTTTTTGTCCTAAAAATTTAATTAGAGTTTTCAAATATTATGGTTTGAAAATAAATAATTGATAGCTCATTTTGTTTTGTTTTTTGTGTAAAATTAGCACCATTTCCTCCTCCGCTGGCCGTTGGTTCCACAGACTTCAGGTTCGTATCCTGGCGATGGCATGAATGTCTGTGAGTGGTTCGGTATTCCACGTTAAATTGTAGGTCCTGGTATAATTAGCTGAAGTGTGTTCAAGATGACCGTAGAACGACAAACCAAACCTCCTTCCCACTTTTTTCCCTCCATATGTGCATTTAGATATGTCAAATAGTTGTGCTTGTAAAATCGGGGATTTGAAGGCTTTCAATTTTGACTATGAATTTTCTTGCACTTGAATTAAACCGTAAACATGTGGTATTTTTCATTATATCTTTGTCACTTCTTCTGTCAAAGATTTATTTATCTTAACCTACACGCGAATGAATAAATACGATTTTTGAAACTTATTTTTGGACTTAACATTTAAAAATTTTGATTTCATTTCATTAAATAATAGTTTAAACGAATTAATATAAATATCATAAAACTCAATTTTATGTAAAAATGAAAACCTTAGTCTCCATTCCCCCCCCCTATGCTTTTATATTACGGAAAAAATTTTATTTCAATATTATTTTAATTTAAATAAATGCTATTTTTTGAAATACACATATAATATTAATTTCAAAATTATGTACATATTTTGAAAAGTACATTTGACTGGAATTTTTGATGGTCACGAAACCTTATTAGCCTTTATGCAAAAAGTAAACTAATTTTTCTTCCAACTGAAAATATGCTTTTCTGTATAATTTTAAAAGACGTTTTATGGAGAGAGAAAAAATTCAATCAAACTTATAAATTATGAATTTGGAGTTTTTCAGTGAGAAAAAAAAATTTTTTTTTTTTTTTTTTTTTTTTTTTTTTTTCAAAATGAATTAGGAAATAAAAATTATAAAGTAGAACTAAATAATGTTAACCAGTGGAAAATATTCAAAAATTATTTTGTGTGCTTTTTTTATTTTTAATTTTAAAAAGCATGGAAACATTTTATGATTGAAAGTAACGTGAGTTAAAAGTGTTCATTGAAATGTTCCGAAAGAAAGCAAGACATTAAGTGAATCATCCCTGTGAAAACCCGTTGCTTCCAATTGGCCTTTTAATTGAATATCAGGCAATAAAGAACAGGAAGTCATTGCAAGAAACGCTGCATTATTCAACTTTGCACTTTTATTAAAGTTATTTTTAAGCAAGTTTGTAACTTCTTAGGTTATAAAATGTATGAATGAAAAAAAAGTATTTATATTTTTTGAAAAATATATATACATTTGCTGCATTATATTCCAGTTGATAACATTCTCTTTCAACAACATAATGTCATAACACCCTTAAAAATTAGAATTTTCTCACGTCACCCTAGTCATGTGTTTGTCTGTGGTATATAATATATATATGTTGTTGTTCTAATACAGTTGGCAATACAGAGACAGTTCATTTTTATGCTATAAACAAGGACTGCATCGCTGTTACTCATTGAGCACTACCCAGGGGGCACGTGTAGCTTGAAGATAGGCTACGGAGACGAATAACATTGCCTCCATAACGGTCTACGATCCTATTAGACCGGGATATACGGTTTAAATTACGATTACGGACCACTACAAACATCCATGGTACCGCCGGGACTCATATGATTCGAGTGATATATATATATATAACTAGTAAATATTTGGCGAAGTTGTCGCTCTTCTTATAGAACATTAGATTTGTATGTAAAGATGATATATGACAACAGCATAAAATATGTCAGAAAACATTGAGACAAAGTTTCAGTGCATATTGTTGACTTGATATTATCCTTATTTTTTTATTCTTTCCTGGTTGTTGATGAGTGTTGATGGGCACTTTTTTAGCCTTGCCACCTCCTTTGCTTATTAGCAACAGGTTAGAGTAGGGGGTCTCCAAGCTTTTAACCTAAGGAGCGCACTGACACCTCCACTAAAAAACCGCTAGAGCTAGAGATTGACCTCTAACTAGCTCGTTTCTTGACATGTCATCGAGTAAGGTATGGCGCGGGGGATGGACTCCGCTCCATTCGCAATTTCTGTTAGTACTTACGGGCAAGTGTCCTAGTATGGATTAAGCCTAACCTTCCCCGTTCCAGTGGACACCAACCAACTATTGACAAGCATCAAAAACCATTGAAAAATTATTTGAGGTTGACGTCTCCAGCAATGCATGCTTCAAACAAATGTATGCTTAATATAGAAAGAGCATATGGAAAAAAAAAAAAAAATAGTAGACAGCGTACAATCCCTAAGCTTATAAATAGTAGACAGCGTCTGCTCTTTAAATGTGTCCCACTGCATCTATTTATAAATTGATTATTGATTTTTAATAACTTAACCATTATAGAGGTAAAGGCAGTACTGGATATAAGCTTAACTCTTTAAATTGATTGTGGCGACGCATTCTGAAATCAGTCAGAATATTTATTATAGCATATTATTATTGTCATTTTTAACAACTGCAAACTTTAAAGTCAGCAAAAATAAACAGTGATTAGTAAATATTTAGAATTTTCTCTGACGATTGTTTTAAAAATAATATGCACTTTTTTTTACACAAAAAAAAAAACATTATGTTTTGTAATTCATTTATTTATTTTTACTTTCCAATACGCGGTTTTTAATTAAAAAAAATTCTCTGCATACATATAAAAGTATGTTGTATAATAAATAAAATTTGGTCTATGCAATTACAGCGATTGCAGTGCTTTTTATAGCATATTTGTTTAATTTCGAAAATTGTAAACTGAAGCATGAATCCGGTACTTTGGAATGTTTATGTTAGCTTGGTTATAGGGGAAAGAAATCTGGTTTAAGTAATTATCGTGTTTAAATGTACATTTGTAGTGACATTCCTTTTTCAAACTAGAAAATTTTAAGAGGTTTTGAAAAACGAGTTATTTTTGTGTGTGAAAATTCTTTTTATTTAGAAAATTGATCGATTTTGACATGCTTATAGATGGAAAATGTGGTTACAGATGTTTTAAAAGCAATCAAAACATGAAAAGCTTTATGAAAATTTTATTTTGTATTTAATTACAAAAATAAAAAGGAATTAAAAAAAGATATCTGATATTACGAAACATAGGTTTATTATTTATTTTCATATCAACAATTTTTTTTTTTTAAATTTGTGTATAATTAAAAATAAATTTAAAATAATTAAAAGGGAGTCCTACGAAAAGTTTATCTTGAGAATAGTTTTTTAAAACATTTCGTTGCCTCGAAATAAAGCAACTATGTTGTGCCGGAAAGGGCGTTAAAATAATCACTTTAACAAAAGTCCTTGCAGTCATCTTTTAGCCATTCGGTAACCTAAATTTGTAATGCCTTAAACGAAAAGTTTAGTCTTCGGTACGAACTGCAAGGGAGGAAAACTATTTTTTTTTTTTAAATGAATTTACATGAAAGACTCAATACCATATAAGTACTCAACTGGGCGCAGGAACAAAAATACTAATCTCTAAAATTTTCAATAAATGGAAAATTTCTTTAAATGTAGATAATACTGAAGCTGTTTTCTTCTCTCCTGGAAATAAACGTTAAAAAAACATGTGATTATGTTCAACAATAATGTTATCCCTTGGAATAGTCAAACTAAATATTTAGCTGTTATTCTGGATCAGCATTTAACTTGGGAACAACATTTTCTGTACACTAAAACTAAATTTTGCATTGCCTTCAGAAAACTCTACCCACTTATAAATATTCTATCGTGAACTAATTATGCCTGGTCATGATAGAAATTCTATCCTGACCAGGCATAACAAAATTCTTCTTTATATTGCTATGCTGTTTCTGATATCTATCAAGCTATTCACATTCCTTCTTTAAAAGATTTTCTTAAACACATCTCTATTAAATTTTTAACACGCTTATGAATCATGAAAATACTGCGATCCAGGAGATTGACTCTTACGTTCCCAATTATGATTTAAAACATCAGCAGAAAAATTTAATTAAATATTTTCTTTTCTTTTATTTGTTTAGAATTGTAAGTTAAATTTATTATATTTGTAAACATATTCTGTGCAATTTTCATTGTTTCAACAGTATTTACCCTGTCCTATCGGAGATGGAGTCCCCAGGTGCTAAACAGCTCCATAAGAATGCGTCAACCAAGCTAACTGGAAGCATGAACAAAATAACTTGAAAGTTATTCAGAAAATAAAATAAATATAAATAGATAAGAAGAAAGAAGTTATATATGAAAGAATTTTCTGATTTAATAAATGTTTTAGTGACCAAGCACTAAAGTAATTAATCAACTTATTTATATTTATCTTGCCTTTTTAATATACATGTCTAAAACTTTTTGTTTTATTAATAAAAAAAACTTTTTGTTTATATGTTTATTCAAATAGACTTTTGTGTTTTAATATGCTATCTATCACAGCTATTTTGTAGAGCAGAGATTCTCAAAAAGTACGTCCTGTGGTATTCCAAAGAAATATGTGTCCAGATATAAAAATAAATACATTACTCTTTTCTTGTATTTTTTCCATTCAAAGACAGCTTTCATTATAAACAACTAACCTTTCTGGTTGCTTTTTTTCTTCTTCTTTATTTACATAAAAAGTGCCAAAAACAGCAATTATGTGTAAAAGGAATGTTTCCGAGAAATTAGAGCTGTAACTTCCATGGTTGGACACTAGAAGCGTTGGCGTCTATGTGATCTTCAATGTTAAAAAATTTCCATTTCAGTCTGTGAGACTCCGCCGTCTGGAAGTAGAACTCTGTGGCGTAGATCATCTAACATTAACTGACAAAAAGAACTAGTAACTAAATTCTCTGATCGTGGATTAAGGCTTGTTGTCTCTTGGAGTCTTTTGAATTCCTATAAAAGAAGAATGCATGCCAAAAATCTAAAAAAAAAAAAAAAGTTTTACAAATTTTGCTACAATTTTTAACGTCATATTTATGTGAATTAGGTATTCTATCCTCACCACAAAGAGGTGTAAAAAGAGAAAATCTTCAAAGTATTGATGACGAAATGAGAGAGTTTGCCTTTCAAATATATATATATATATATATATATGACCTTCGGTACCATAGGCTTCACATTTGAAATTTTGGCGGAGGCATGGATGTTTGGAGTGGTTCGGAATCCACGTTAAACTGTAGGTCCCGGTCTAATTAGCACAAAATGACCGTAGAGCGATAAACCAAAGCATTTCAAATATATATATG
The DNA here is from genome assembly GCA_021605095.1 of Caerostris extrusa. NCBI lineage: Eukaryota > Metazoa > Arthropoda > Arachnida > Araneae > Araneidae > Caerostris > Caerostris extrusa. The sequence continues at coordinate 263,470 of BPLR01019012.1, read as the reverse complement.
CCCAAACATAGAAAAATCCAAGACACATCAGGTCCATGTTTCAAACACAAGAATAAATAATCTTGATGCCCATAATTTATCACATTACTTTTTTCTGAAATGGGGTCTGAATAGCCGAGGGCAGTGCATACATGTTTCGGATTCGAGTGGCGGTGCCATGGATGTTTGTATAAAATCCACTTTAAAAATAAATCCCGGTTTAATAGGATCGTAGCGTTGCGGGGGCATTTTATTTCCGTGGCTTATCTTCATTATGGGTAATTTTTTTTCAGCGCTTGCCTTAAGGCATCGAAGACTAGCTGACATATGTCTCTCAGAAATTTGTATAGAGTGCACCTACAATTATTTGTAGGAATTTAAAATGTTCCCGATTTCAAAAAGTTTGAGAACCACTGTTGTAGAGTGATATTTTAAAAATGGAACATGTTTTTGACAATATCCTGATGAATTCTTGATGGTAAACAGAATTGATACTATTGTTGTTAGGTTAATAAATAAAAAAATGGGAACATAACATCCAGACTAACACGTCATTAACAAAAGTTCCTTTTTTCTTAGTTTGCAATAAATAAGAATGCATTGAATAAAATGCTTTTCTAATATTTAAATATTAAATTTTTTTTTATAAATTAGTGCTGGATCATATTCAGTGCTTTTAATCTTTATAGAAATTTGTAAAGCTTCCAAAAAAAAAAAAAAAAAAAATCTTAATCAATGTAACTTTAATCCTTGATTCTGGGCAATATGCATTCAAATGAGAACTTGGTGATCATCTTGGTAACTCAAATGAGTACGTGCTGTTTTTATATTTACTATTTTATTATCATCATTATTAGTAGTAGTGTACCGAGGGATTAAAATCACAAGCTATGATGCATTATAATAAAAAAAAACTTTGTTGTTATGGATTTGAAATATTCAAATCCTTTTATTTTAAATTCATAATTTCTAAATTCCGGTGAATCTTCTCCGTTAGGGAATCTTGCTTTTTTAGATTTTAGTCGGTGACCTTTTCTTTATTCAGTCGTTCGCTGCTCTCTTGATGCATTTTAATAGCCTAAATGAGAGCATTATTTTTAAATGAGGTTTTTCCTGTTTTGTCTGTTTCTATTTTAACCGTCCCATTCATCCTTACTGGGCATTTTTTCAGTTGCTAATTTTTCAACATTTCTAACTGCATATTCATGTAGTTGTTGCTTTTTTTAATTTTTGGTCTGGATTTTAATGAATATTTTTATTAGAGAAATGTTTTTGTTTCAAATTATATTTTCTGCATGATACGTTATTTCTGGTTCCTTGGAATTTTGTCTTGTAAATAAGTTAATTGTTAACAGAAGTTTTATTTAACTCTTGTTTCCGGTTTACAGAAATACGCTAAAAGTCAACAGTGATTGTTTCGAATTATTGAATACTAAATGAAAGCTCTTGTGCACCTAGTAACCACAGTTAGGTTTATTTATTTATCTTTTTTGTTGTTGTAAAATAGTAGGATTACTAAAAAGAAATTATCAAAAAAATATATATATATATGATCATATCATATTTTATTTGTTTATTTATAAACAAATAAAAAATAAAACCAGAACTTTGGTTTTGAGAATATTTTTTTTTTTTTTTTGGGGGGGTGAGAGGTTATCAATGCTTTTAATACAGATTCATCGTTACAGCCCACACGTTCAGCAATCACAAATTTTAATCTTATTCAATATTTTTATGGAATCGACAACTGGCCCCTAATTGTACAAAAATTTTTAATTTAAACTTTTTATCTTTTTTCTTACTTATTTTTAGTATTTTTTTAATTTTTAGAGTACCATTTTTTAAATTTTTAGAAACTTTTTATTTTACCACATACTAACCTTAAGCAGCCAATTAAAAATCGTAAATTTTATATATGAATTAAGATGAGGAGGTTAAAGAGTCTATTCCACTCCATCAATTTATAAAAAGTTAGGAAAAATATTTTTGTAAATCGAAAACATGTATATTTTGTTTTCGTTTTTGTTGTATATTCTATAGACCAATTATTTTTGTACAATCTAATTATTGACATCGTTAAAAGAAGAAAGTAAAATACAGCCGTTTCTAAAAAGAATGCGAATGAAATAAGATCAATTAGAATCCATTTTTATTTTTACAAAATTGGGTTTCATTGTTATCAGATGTGAAATAGAAAGTAATTTGATTACTGATCAATAAAAATAAATAAAATTTTTTATATTCCGCTTTCAGATTCAAAATAATATTTTTTATCTATGACAAATCATCTTTGAATTTGATTTTTTATCTTTTTATAATCATATTAATCTCACTTTCAATGCATCAAACGCTGTTTGTTTATTAAATATTTTATCTTTTTCTGGATTATTTGTGATTATTTATGTTATGTTTCTCTTTTTCTAATTTACCACATTATTGCTGTTAAGTGAACTGCTAAGGTTATATTTCTTTTAAATCAGTTTTAAGAGATTTTTCTACTTTAATTGGTTGTATATGATTAAACCGAGAATAAAAGGTAAAAAAAAAAAAAAGTACCTTTTCTAAAAAAATTATGATTTGTCAAAAACAAATTTCACGACCAAGATCTTTTGGGGGAAAAAAATCCAGCAAAAGTAAGTGTTAATAATTTTTTCTTAATTAATCAAACATATTTTCTTTCAAATTTAACCAACAATGATAAAAATTATAATAATTTGTTTTATATTTATCCTAGTGTTTCATCCTTCCATATTTTCATATTAATTCTCTTATAAACATGAGACTTATGTATGTGTCCCCATAAAATGAGTCGTTTTTCTTGAAAGTTGTATAAGTTCATTTTTGACAAAATATATTATTAGTTAACAATAACAATGAATGAATCTGTGACGAGCTTTTTATCTATAACATAAACAGTCTCTCTTCCCCCCCAAAAAAAAAAAAATCGTTCTAAATTTTCATCATTTTGTCAATATAAATTGACGTAGTGAATGAAATTACAAATATTATTACTTTGTAAGTGGTACAAGTCCACTTTCCGCAAAGACATACTATTTACTTCGAAAATTATACTACACATCCCACTAAAATTCTACTACTTCTTTTCTACTTCATTTTTATATGTGTGGCAACACTGTTAATGTAAAAATTATCATTCGTTCACTGGGATTTTGTTGTTTGCTTCTGAATCATAGTTAGAGGAGGATTCCATTGCTAGAGTTGATAACGCTATTTGTTATGTATTCTGTTTGTTGACTTAACTTGAAGTAAATAAAGTACGATTACCTCTAAAATTACTGATCGTTATTTTTATAACGTGGGAATTTTATATTATATAATATTCGAAATTCAATTATTGTTTCAATTGAAATCCCATATTTAATATTTCATAAATGTATGATTTTCAAATTTTGTTGATTTTCAGAATGTGGTGCAAAAGCCATTTGAGGTCATCAAAAGTATACATTTCTTTAAAATACTCTAAAAACCCCATTATAAACTTAAATCAATTTAATATTTAAAAAAACATAAAATGAGCGTATTAACATACACCAATATTTTTCAAATCATTCAAATACAAACCCTTAAATATCTCCATTTAATATAAAATGTACTTGCACCATTTCAAAGAAATCGACGCAAATCTTGATGCATCCGCTTATGAAAATAGTTAAAATATTTGTTTTAACAAATAATAAGCGCTTTTAACACATTCTATTTTGATTCAATATGTAAAATAAATAAAATTCCAATGTCTTTTGAAAAGAATAAATTAAATATTTATATTTGTTGATAAATAAATGTTGATATTATCACGATTTTCAGTGAAATTTTGGAAAAAGTATTGAAAAAAACAAATTGTGAAATCTGCCATTTTTTTTTTTTTTCAACATTATAATGGTATCAAAGAGATACCTAGTCAATTTATTTCAATTCAGAAAACTTTGTATTGCTTTTTAATTCCTTTTGGCCAAGAAAGGGTTAAAATCTAAAAAGGAATACGTTTTTATTTATTAGTTTTAAACGAAAAGAAAAGCAGGAAGTGTTTTTAAAAAAAAATTGAACATAATATAAAAAAAGAAACTTGAAACAAGCTGCATATTCATTTCTTAAGCATAAAATTCTTTTAGCTATTCCATTTCCCAAATTTGCATTTTTATTGTTATTAGTATTATTAAGTTTGAAGAAGCAAATGAAAGGCATGTCATACATCAAAGATACCAAGAAACGATGTTTGATAAATTGTGGTAACTGCTAATATAATTCGATAATAGAGTTTAATTTTTGATTAATAGAATTTAGAACTTGTATTGTAGCTGATAGAAACGGTATTATTCGATATTCTGACGTTTCCGTAATTTCCGTTAACGTTATCCTAAGTTCCGTTATTATCCTAACTTTTCCGTTTATTAAATGCTAAATATATTTTTTATAAACATAAATAGGTTACTACATATTAATTCTCACCTACAACTGTGTTGATGAAATTTAGAAACCATTGTCATTTAATTTAGTTACCTGTATTTCTCGATTTCTTTTTTTTTTTTTTTTTTTTTTCAATTTCTACTATTAGTTCACACTCTTCCTATATATATATATATATATATTTTGTTCAAATCTTCAATCGTTTATAAAATACTTTTTTATTCATCCACTCAAGTTCAAATACATTTTTTTTTTTTTTTTTTTGAACTTGTAGTGGAGGACACTGGATGTTAATACAGTTTTTTCAAATATTCATTCATCGATTAAATTTAATTAACTCATTTTAGTTTTACGTGGGTGAAAAAATTTATCTTCTATAAGATATTTAGAAGGATATAAATTTAGGAATCAATACCGTCAGTGGTGAAACGTGTAAGATTGCTGGAAAAAATTTTCTTTTTTTTCATTCTGGGTTCTAGTCTGAGTGAAGGAGGGAACAAAATAGAAAATGAAACCTGAATAAATGAGTGAGAGAAATGAAAAGTGTGTATGTGAGAAAGAGAGAAAAAAAAAATGAATGAAAATTATTTATAAAGGACTTTCTGCAATATAATGAAAAAAAAAAGTGGAATTCACTTTAAAAAATTTTTTTTTTTATATTTACTTGTTTTCGTTTAATAGTTAAAGACGCAAAATTTGGAAAATGTATTAGCCACGAAAACCTTTAATAATTTAAGGATTGCATGTATTTCAGGACGTCATATTTATATAATCTTCCATTTTTTTGTGTGTATTTATATTTTATTCGAAATTTAATATCTAAATCAGAATACACATCTGAATATGAGCTCATGATAAATATGCAATATAAACTAACTGCTCATTAAAAAAAAATTAATTATTTTAAAGTAAGCTTATAATTTTTTTTTCGTTAATTGATTCATTGTTTGATTAAAAATTTTAAATCTGCAAATATCGTAAATTTGATAAGTGGATCAAATTTTTCCATACAGAAAGTTTATTTGCTAGTTATACAGTAATTCGATGTCAAATAAATTGGTTATTCTTGGCATGCATAATTCATGTAATATAAGGTTTTGTGCTTATGTATGAATGTAGAAATAGTAAAGTTCATGGTATGATGTTGGAGATGTGTGGTATTATTTTCACCAACCGAAACATTTTGGCGACTTTTTATTTTTTTTCATCGCCAAACGACATTATTGGCAATCATCGGAAATACACTCATTTTTCTCGATCTGCGCATGTGCATTACAAATCGAGACACAAAATGTATCGAATTTGTAGGGGGGAATTAATTAATGAAATTTACAGAAACAACTCGAACAGAAATTATGATGAGTAGATATACATTAAGATATGAAAAATAAAGTCATAATTTCGTTGTTAAATGTCTTTCTTAATTTCTCCAAATATTTAAAATTTTAAATAAAAATCTACATAAAAAAAAATGTTTTTTTCACTTTCGCGATATAAAGAAAAGTATGATAACTTAGAATAGGGAGGGGGAAGCTAATGTAACGAATATTTAAAAAAGGAGTGCTAAATTTTAAATTATGGACATCTTTTGTAAGAAATTCATTGATTTCAAGTTGTACTCCTGCGTTCTTATGGCAAGGATCTTCACTTGGAGTACATAAAAATTGATCCGATCCAAACAGTTGATTAAATGTCTACGACGCACGAGAAAATACCAAGGAAAAAGTATGATATATATCAATCCACAATACAAATGATATTGCACTCTAAGCTTTTGGGTACTGTTTAAATGTTTTGCAATTGAACAGTCTTTGCATAATGATGTATACCGCACGTGAATATTGCAATGTACATGAATACTCTATATGGAGTTAATGCGAGGGAGTATTATACCTTACGTCATACCGACGACATTGTCATCTACAGATTGAATGACAGAGACCCGTTGTGTTGTCGTTCAGTTACCAGATTTGAATCTTTAAGGGTTTTTACCATAGGCCCATCTGGAGGAATTGGTATGCCCAATACCAATTATTACAGAATGAGACTGAATTGCTCGTCTACTTGCTGCCTTCATTTTTGTGGACGTTGATGGTGTACGGTGCACTTATGTGTGTCTTGTTATACACCAGGAATGGGCAAACTCCGGCCCATCGGAAGGTTCTGTTCGGCCCGCAGATAGAATTTTATTGTTGTTGTTGTGACATATCCTCAGTGTCCTGCAGTGCATCCCGTGAGTAGTCTACTCATGGATGGAGGGAAGGGTGGCAGCTTCTCTTCTGATGGAGCACCCGTAGGTAAAAGTCTGACTTCTGCTCCGTGACGCTCTTACAGTCATAGTAGACCGAGACCTACGGCTTAAAGTGGATTCCGAACCACTACAAACAATCCATGGCACCGCCGGGACTTGAACCCGAAACCTGTGGCACCGAGCGCTAGACAATCGGCCATTCAGGCCCAGAATTTTATTATAAGGAATATAAGATTTCCAATGTAAGGAATTCCTTATTCAATATAAGGAACTTTTAAAAATGAAATCGCAACTTCATTCATCTCATTAACATATTTAAATTGTAAGACTTGTAAATTGTTTTTAAAATTTTAGAAAAATCTATCTTGGCCCGCCAATTTTTATTTTTTCGATTTTTGGCCGCTACCGAAAAAGTTTGCCCATTCCTGTTATACACTGTGGCCATTTTGATCACCTTCCTACTATGTTTACACTGTGTCATATGCAATTACCGCAGTTCCTGTCTCTGTTAAGATTTATTTTTCATTCAACCGAATGTCACGTCATATTTTTTGCACTTTTCTCTAAAATTATGCGTTGTAAAAATTTAGTTCTGTGGTCAGTTTTTATGTACTTACAACGAAGATGCACGCCAAGCACAGTTTTTGCGGTATTATCCGAAAACAAAGTTACCATAAAAATTGAAAAAAAAAATTTTTTTTTATTAATTTATAGTTACATTATACGAATTAATTTCTCATAGAAATAAAAAAAAATAAAAAGTAACTATACATCACAAAAAAAAAAAAACATGAATAAATTATTTGAGAATAAATAATTAATGATAATGAATAAATCTTATTAATGGCAAAATCTTTTTTAAGAAAAGGAAGCAAAAGTACCTAAAACAAAATAAAAAATTAAGCAAGATTTATTGCTATCATTTAGGGTTGCTTTAATTTTAAAAAAAATGTCAATAAATTGAAAATGTCTTCAAACATACCAGATTAAATTATTTATCACTTGAGCCATAAACTAGAGATTAAACCATAGAAATTTGTACAAAAAGATTTTACTTTAATTAACCTTCATCTTTCATTTTTTTAGGTAACTAGATTTCAGATTTAAAAGATGGATAGTCAAGCCAGGGGTCTGATTAAAGGCCTTGAAAACTGGGCTAAAAGGATCACTACTGGTTATAAAGATGTCAATGTCCAGAATATGTCATCATCGTTCAGAGATGGATTGGCATTCTGTGCCATCATTCATCACTACAGACCAGATCTTATGTATGCATTTTATTTTCTGCCAGTTTAAATCTGTTATTGTAAAATTAGATAATTATCTGGGTTATTGAAAAAGTATTAAGATTTTAAAGCCTTACTCAAAAATTAATCTAAAAATTAAATCTAATTCTTTGTGTAAATATTTCTCTACAATCATGCTGTTAGGCCTTTTTATTTACATAAGAACTCTTGTACTAACTTATTTACCTGAATTAATATCAACTTACATGTTTCTATAATCTGGAGTAAAATAAAAAAGGAATTAAGACCCAATCTCTTTGGCATTGTATAAGCTCAGAATATATATGGTTTCAATCTTTGAAAAGATAATTTTAGTTGTGATAAGACATCTGCCGTTGACTCACACTTTTTGACAGATTTCAGAGGTTTGTACCTTGTAAACATGAGTCAGTTTCCCCTAAAAGCTCTTCCAAAAGACATTTCTTCTTTTTGCCATTACTTGGAGCAAAACTTTTTAACCATTTAGGTGCTTTTGTATTAGCAGAAGTTACTGACCATGTTTCTTTTAAGTAAAATAGAGCTTGTCCACATTTTGCTCAATTTGCACAGAAATCATTGAATAAAATAGTTGTCATTGGATTAAAATGTACATGCATTTTACTTTGCTTTATTGAAGTGCTGTATTTTTCACCATTAGACTATTCATTCATAAAAATATTTCAAGAATATTGTGTATGTTGATGTGATTGCAGATTTCCATACTTATGAAATGCAATTAAAACAGCAATATCAAAAGTGAATTTCTAACTTCAGAAAAGTTATTATAATAATTATTATTAAATAATATTTAAAAATAATTATTTCTTGGTTAACAAATTGAATGCATATTAAAATATACTGTGTTTAAAATCATCATTTTAACAAAAAAAAAAATTGAATTAAAAATACTGGTTAGTTTTTCAATTTTATAACCATTTGTATTCCTGGTGTCCATTGCAAGGATCAGTCTAAATTTAACTTTTTTTATTTAATACAAAGATTGTTCAAATAATAATACAAACTGCTCTTTTGAAATAGAAGCATTTATTTCTGTATTTGGGATCTTAAGAAGTTGAGTGATAAACTGAGATAATCAACTTGTAGAAATTGCAAATTGCAATAGATTCTATTAAATTTCTGTAGTTGTATATACATTTATTAAAACAAAGGATGGTAAAAGTATGAATTTTGCTTTTACATTTATTGATAGTTTTAACTCAAAAATGTATTTTTTAAAAATTAAGCTGGGTAAATTATTAAGAAATTTAATAATAGGATTAACTAATTTTCAAATAATTATTTAATAGCACTGTGACCATGGAGAAAGATAATAAATTTATGTAGCTGGGAGTATGTTGTTTATTACAATTTAGAACTGCATACAAATTGTGCCAATAGACAGTCAGTGTTATGCTATTTTATCAGGATTATGTAAATATCTTTACGTCATACTATAGATAACTATAGTAGAATTTGCAGATAATTTGGTCTGACTAGGTTGAAAATAGTTATCTTAAGAACAACTAAAGGCATTTAGTTGATGCATTTTTATCATAAATAATTTATAAATTTGAACCACAATTTATAACAAAAGTATTAATTATTCAACTTACAATAATTAAAATTGAAATTTTCGTCTTATTTCATTTCTATCAAATTGTAATTTATATTGTATTATTCCAATGTTGACTTGTAAGTAATTTATATTTTTTGAATCTGACATCTATATTTTGCAGCGATTTTGAATCTCTCTCTAGAACGAATATTCTTGAAAATAATTCACTGGTAAGTCGCATTTCATCATCATTCTGGCAAATAAAATGTCAATTGAAATCAAATTTTTTTACAACATATTGCATTAGTTTAATATTGGTGGGTTTTTTTTTCAGGCTTTCAGTGTGGCTGAAAGACAGCTAGGTGTGCCAGCTCTTTTAGATGCTGAAGATATGGTTCAACATGAAAGACCAGATAGATTAAGCATAATCACTTATTTATCTCAATTACATAATTGTTTTGAAAATCAAAATAGAGGTATGTTTTTAATTGTTATTTTAGACATGCTTGTGATACTGATACTTGCTTTGTATTTTTTTAATTTTAGGATTATATATATGTGCATATTAGAATATACACGATTTTTTACTGCTCAATTTCAAAGAATGTTATGATGTATTTAAATTCTGTTATGTTTAAATGGACATTGAAAAAGTTAGAAATAAAACAAAAATCGTAGCAATAGATGTTAACAAATTATATGATCTTGTCTTATAATTTGATCACTCCTATCTTTATAATTAACGCATTTATATATTATTTGCAAAATAATATTTCACACTTTTTTATTTTAGTTAATTATAACTATATGAAATTAACTGATGTTATGCGATTGGCAAGAAAAATGAAATTTTTTTATACTTAAGTTTTTCTGTTAAAGCAAAACTGGAAATGTTAGCATATAAAGACAAATATTTCAAATCTTTAAATATTTTTAGCCGCCTTCAAGTCTTTTTCGAGTATAACAATTGAAATAAATAAGGTATTAAATTTAAAGTAAATTTATATTTAACATTAAGTTCATTATAATTTGAATTTTTTTTTATGATTTTAAAACTGCAAACTAGATTTTATTATAAAGCATTCAGAGAAAAGAAGTTAAACTACAAAGTTATATTATATTAAGCTAGAAATGCACATAATCTAAGTACTTATGTATAAAATTTCAATTTTGGCATGAAGTAATAATTACTTTTTTTTTTTTATTCAGTGAAAACTCTAAAAAATATAAAGAGGCCTCAAAACAACTCTGCTGGCCCTCCTTCAAAAGTAAGAAATATATTATTGGAATATATATATTGGTAAATAAAAGTTAATTAAGTAAAAGATGATTTTTAAAAGTTTTCTTAAAAATGCTTTTTTATGTGTATATGAATTTCTTGTAAAATTATTTAATAAAATATTTACTGATTATTGGAGTAAATATTATCTGTGTCTTTTAAATTTTTTTTTTTTATGAAATTTTTTTTTTCCTTTTTTTTCCCAAATGTTTAAATATTTTATTTTTTATTTTATTATATTATTTTTTTTTGTTTGCTCCCTTGCTTTATTCTAGAGCTTAGACTATTATTTCATTTTACATTAAATATTATTTCATTTATTTATCTTGCAACAATATCAATCTTAAAAAATTATTAGTTCTAATATTGTCTATTCTCCTAATATTGTGAAACATATTAACTGTAATATGTTAACGGACATTGATTCATTTCTATTTTTTAATTATTTAATAAGATATGTAGATGAATTATTTTTAAGAAGAAAAAAAAAGTGAACTACGAGATTAAAATTTGTGTGTATGTGCATCTTAAAGTGATTTTATTAAAATAAAATTGCGATTACATTTTTTATTTAATGTTAAGGCATTTAGGTATGTATATATATACAAGTGAATTACTTTACAAGAGTCTTTCATTCCAGAATTAAAATTCTTGATTTTGAATTATTACAGAATTTGAAATTTGTTTCATATATGTTAATCAGCATTTTCATAAAAATTTCATTTAATGCTTTTGTACAAAATATTAATCAAGGGTAATTTGTCGTAAATAATAATAATAATAGAACAACTTGTCACTTTGAAAATATAAATTATGAAATATAGTATTAAAAATGCATATAGCTTAATGATAATTAGTTATGAATTTTTATTTATGAATTCTCAATTTTTTTAAAAAATCATTTGAAGATTCAATTCTACAGTATTACTTGCTATGTGTGTTTTGCTGGAAGTTTTATAGCCCTTCTTAAATTACAGAGTTAAAAATATTTTAAATATGTTGTTCATTATATTTAAAATTATTATTAGAATCTCTCTCTATGGGTGATAAAAATTTATATTTGTAAATGAGAAAATTCTCTACTCTTGGGTAAAGAATGTGTATACTATTAAAATATATTTAATTGCCTAATGATACCTATATCTTAATACAAACTTAACAGCAAAATAAGGTTATGAACTTAATTATTTTATACTTTCAGGTAGCTGTTGTACAACCTAAACTTCTAGTTACAAAACGTCATGAAGTGTGCCATGCATGTAATCATAGAGTTTTCATTCTTGAGAGACTTATTGTTGACAATAAACTGTATCATACAGCATGTTTCAGATGTAATAAATGCAATTGTCTTCTCAACCCTGGTGCATATGTGGAAAGTGATACTCCTGGACTCTATGAATGTGCTGTTTGTCTACCTGAAGAAAGCAGCATGGACACTCAAGATACATCCTACGATTCTTCTGAGGATAAAAATGGCAGTCTTAGCAATTCTTCTTCTAGACCTCCAAGTCCTGTTCCTCGGAGAGATATTCCTACCAAATCTACGATTTCTGAAACTGTGGACATTGCTCGCAACAGTTTTCTACAGCGCAGTTTGACTCCCAAGTCACCGGAACTGAAAAAATTGAGTCCTCTTTTAAGAAACGGTACATCATCTCCTGAAGATGGCATAAAAAGAGCTGTAAAGAAGGAATCGGAAGATAATGGAATTTCAGGTATTCTTCTTTTTTTATATATTTATGTTGGGTATTTGTTGCCTCTCTTCAGTAGCATTTTGTTAAACCTATTGGAAGTAAAATCATTCTTTTTCACCTATAATAGTGGGTTTTTTATTTTCTGTTTGATGTATTGTATGCATAAAAATAATCTATTGATATTTATTTTATATCTTATCTAATGCATTTTCTTTTAAAAACATTCATTAAAATTTAATAATGTAAAATTTTATAAATATAAAAATTTTTTTAAAAACTAGCATTGAAATGAGGAAAGTGCAATTCCATTCAATTGTTCTAACTTCCATTTCAATAACTTTTTATTGTAAATTTATATATTATATTATATCTGTCTTTATTTTAATCAAAAACATATTTATGCACAAAGATATTTACATTATAATGGAATAAGTTTGAAATATGGATGATAAAGGTTGTTAAAACTATTTTATCTTTTTTTAAAAAAATTATGGTTTCTTACGTTTTAAACATTAAGATTTTTATATTTTTGAATATTTTTTTAATTTACTGTTTTAGAGATTTAAATAGTTTTGTAGTTTTTTATAGTTTTTGATCTTATATTAATATGAAAATTTTAAAATTTAATTCAAATAGAAAAGAAATATGTCAATCAAAATTATATACTGTCAAAATATCTAATAAGTGTTTTTTTTGCATCATAATAGGTTTAATGTTGAAACTTTTTTTATATGAAGAAAAATTTAATTTTTTTTTAAATTTAAAATAACATTTATTGTGTCTCTCCTCTTAAAAGCAAAAATATATTGATCCAATTATTGCACTTGTTAAAGTCTTTATTTTTAACTTGAAATAATAAATGCAGTAATAAATTTAAAGATTTCTACTTAAATCATGCTGTAACTTATTTTTGTTATTGATTCCAATTTGTTGTAATTGACCATAAATATTGATCTACAGCATAAAATAGAATTTTAAAATGTTTTAAATTAATATAAAGTTGTTGACCATAAATATGCTATGTTTAGAGTTAAAAAGTTTCATATAGTTTTTTATATTTTCAGTGAAAGACAAAATTAGTGCTTTTGAATCAAATCGAAATTCAAGGCTTGGTTCATTTGGCAAATCATATGAACTATCCTCTAGTAATACAGTTCCTTCCAATGCTTCTAATAGTGCCTCTCGTATTCCTAGTGATTCCCCTAGAACTAGTGTATTTTCTGTCAGTTCACCTAATGCTACAGAATTTATTAATAAAAAAGGATTGAATGAAAAAAACTTACCATCTAGTACTGTTGATGGTAATAGTTCTAATGAAACTTTAAAAACTTCATTAAAATTGAGTTCTCGGAAGAATGAAATTTCTAATTCACAAAGTGATAAACTAGACTGTGATAATTCTACTTTAACTCCAATACTTAATAAAGTGCCTAATACAAGTTTCAGACATTCGCTCGATTTAGATTCATTATCCAAACAGGAAAATACTAGCAAAATATCACCTACTAGACAGTTTCAAATAGGTGAATACAAGAGTCCTTTCAGAACATCAAGAGATATTTTCCAGACCAGCTTGCAACCTCTAAAGTTGGGCATTCCAGCAGCTAATAGCACTCCTAAAAAGGAATCTTCAAGTTTACCGGTAACACCAATTACAGGTTCTTCAGATTCGTTGAAGATCAGCAGTGTTGAAATTCCGCAAATTAGATCTACTTATGCAAAAACTTTACCTCGTCCAGGAAGCGATGGCGATCTTTTGCCAGAAGATAAAAAACCTAATAGTAAATCTGAAAGAGATTTGTCAAATGTCCCCCAATCAAAGTGGAGCATTACTACTCCAAGAAGAAGTTCACTAGAATCTTATGGCAAAAGCACTGGAGTATCTATTCAAGAAAACAGTATTACATCAGGTAGTACTCAAAATAGCAGTATTACTTCAGGTAGTACCAAAAGCTTGGAAGAAAACGCTGTTGGGGCTGGGAAAGAAATAGATTCTAAGTATAAATTCTTAAACACTTTAAGCACTAGTAGCCTCAGGAGGGATACCAGTCCATACCGAAGACAGCTCAGTGAAATTCCTGTTCCAAGTGTTAGGCACAGTCTTGAAATTAAGAGTCTTACTAAAAGTCCTGAGCCAAAAGTTGGGACAACTTTACTTTCAGAAAGTTCCGAAAAGCCAGCAATAACAATTCAACCTGTTGAAACTCAAAAATCAAAGGAACAGATTTCTAAAAATGAGGAAAAAACTGCAAAATCAGAAGTGCCAGAGACACCTGAAAAGATATATCCAACTGATTTAAATCCATTTGGAGATGATGATGAAGGAGAAGTAGAATACCCTGATGACTTGAATCCTTTTGGTGATGATGATGATGAAGGTGCTGGAGTTAAAGTTACAGTAACTAATGATTATGATGAATCCAAAAACCCGTTTGCTTCGGATGATGACGACGATGAAAAACCTCCACCTCAACCAAAGTCTCCTCCACCAAGACCAGCTCCACCTCAGACTAGCTCTCCTTTTCGAGAAAATAATTGGATGTCCTCACCAACCGGATCATTGAAAGGGACAACTAAAAAAAGATTAGCACCCAAACCACCTAGGGTGACTGATATCTTTCCTAATGACTCTCAAGATTCTGAAGCAGATGCTTCTTTCAATTCTGTGAAGT
Organism: Caerostris extrusa; assembly: GCA_021605095.1. Lineage (NCBI taxonomy): Eukaryota > Metazoa > Arthropoda > Arachnida > Araneae > Araneidae > Caerostris > Caerostris extrusa. The sequence goes on along the minus strand of BPLR01019012.1, from coordinate 248,350 downwards.
CTTCTCCGACTGGAAGCCGAGTTAGTCTCCGGACACCATCGCCCAAACTAAGGAAAAGTAAACCGGCACCACTGCCTCCTGGGCCACCAAGCAGACAGTCCTCTCAAGCTGATGTTACAGCTAGTTCAAAACAAATGAAGGATGCTGACAATATGAAGTTGAAGTCATCTGCTTCAGATGAGGCTGCAAAACAGCAAGTCAAGAAAAAAAAGCGACCTGCACCACCAGTACCAATACCCAAGAGGAAAGATGTAAGAATGTATTTATATAAAAACGCTTTCTGGGTTAATAAATAAGTACTTCTTAAATTTAAATATTAAATTCTTAAAATTTTTATTTCTCAGGAAATTATAAGTAGCACATAATAATCTTGTGGCACAAAATATGTGAGTATTAGCACTTTTCTGCGTGAGAATGTTCTTGCTTTCAGCTTACAATAACCCAATTATTCCAATATTGCTGCTTTATGGCGTTGATTCATTTACTATCAACTGCAAAATCAAGTAGATACTCCATCCAACTTGTGCATCCCTTCCTCCCCATTTTATTCCTAGTAACTATTAACGAATTTTTAAATTAAAATTTATTGCATGAATTTCGAGACAATTTGGCATTCTAGTTTAAAGTAATGTTTTTTTTTAGTGATATATGTTTAAATCTAATTGTTATTTAAACACTTTCGCGTTACCTGAGGATGTATTGACAGTTATTCCCCACTGTAGAAATGGGTTTTTTTCCAAAAGGCGATTTATTTTTTATAACAAATATGATTTAATAGTGACATCAAGGCAGAATAATGTGTATCATACTGACTACTGCGTAAGTTTGGGGTTTTCCTGATGGAATACTTTGACTGTGTGCCAACAAGTGATACCTTAAGATAGTGTATGCAGGTAAAATTATTTTTCTAAGTGCGACATTATGAACTGGCTCCTGGTGTGTAAAAATGGAACAAAATAATAAAAATGCATATCATACAAAAATACTTTTGTATGATAATTTATCACTAACAAACATTTAATGTAAATTGTTATAAGTTGGTTACAATGATATTATTACTGTAAACACTATTTTTAAACATTTTATGTGTGGGTCACCTTCACATCACTGTCATAATTAACATCACTCGGTTTCTGGTCCTAAAGCTCAGGTAAAACATTTTCAATTTCATCATCTTATTAAATTGCATTTTGTCTTTGTTTGGAATCCAGAAGGCCCTGTAGAATTATCGCCTCTACAACTCATTACAAGATTTTTTTTTAATAACTCATAAAGCTATCCATTCAAAACCACACATCTTTACAAGTCGCTTCTAAACTGTACTCCAAGCCAATACCAGCAGACACAATATATAAAGCAACCAAAGTTTAAAATTTGCATGTTTGTATTCATTAGTTAAAATTTGCATTTCATAGAAGTAAATGTAAATAATTGGATGTCCTTGTTCTACTCATAAAAATATTTCTTTAACGTGCATTGGTCTTAAATACCTTTACAGTTAGAAATTTATTGCATGAAGTCGAAAAAATTTTTTTTTGATCATCTATCTCAAGGATTGCTTGATTATTTTTTATTGCTGACTGATATTAATTTAAAAGATTATAGAATTTGTGGCCTGTTTTTTATACACAAAAGGAAACAAAATCTCAGAACTGGGGCCGTTGGGATTTGGAGTCAAAATTCTTTTCGCCAAAGTGCGTCAAATGCGATTATAAGTGAAGTGAATTGCAAAAAGTACCAGAAACCCGAATTACCATATTTGGCAACTTATTACTCAGTTAGCACCAAAAAAAAAAAAAAAAAGTCATTAAATCCCAACGACTTCTATTTTGCGATTTGACGCAAGAGGACATTAATATATTTTGTTTGTAATGTAATATATACATATATATAATTCTTTTTATTTTTAATTAACTTTTTTTTTTTTTCATATTATATATATATATATTTCCCAATATTCAAAAAGCTATGTATTATTTTCATCATATACTTGACATCTTAATTTTAAATATTGTTATACTTTTTATAGAAAATAAAATAAATTTCTATTATTATTTTAAATTTGCTAACTTTGTTTACAAACCACATTTTATAACGAAAGATTGTTGAAAAAAAATAGCAATTCCATTAATCAATAAAGTGCCTTGTGACTAGGGCTGGATAATATATATGTTTCTTAAATGTCGAGATTTGATCAGTTTATGATTTTTTTTTTTTTTTTAAATGTGTGATACATCATTATTCTCTAGGATAATAACTATTCTAACAGAAAAGTAAATAAAAGTGTTGTCAAGGTTTCTTTAAGCTATGGCATTGTTGTTTTTATTTATAACATAAAGAAGATGAACATTACATGAATACTAATAAAAACATATTTGTTGGTAGTTTTACAAATGAAAACTCATTTAATTATTTATTCTGCATTTATTATTTGTTAATTTTGCTTGTCATTCGGGTTCTTTAGAATAAGAAAATTCCGCTCAAAGAAATTATTCGAGAAATGAAAGAAATTGAAGAAAAACAAAGAGAATGTGAAAGACAAGGCCGAGAGATTGAAATTCTTATTAGAGATAGAGATAAAGGTGAGTCACCATCTTTGAAAGAGATAAAGGTTAATTAGATAAAACTTGAGTGATATTCTTTTTTTTTTTTTTTTTTTTTTTTTTTAATTTTAATATTTTTCACAGATGAAGAACCTACTGTTGAGGAGGAAGAAAATATTATGCAGCTATTTGAACTTGTGAATCAGAAAAATGCTCTCTTCCGTAGGCAGGCTGAACTAATGTACATGTAAGTTGATTAATGTCAAGAATTTTATTTATGTCTTATTGTTAATTTGGGAAATAATTTATTAGCTTTTGTTTAAAAACGTCCAGTAAACTTTTTAATCTCCAAAAATTGAACATTTGGTATTTTTAAAGCTTTCATGTACAAAGTAAATTTGTATAAACTGATTATACAAGTTTGTTAAGGGTATATGAGTTAATTAAACATTATAAGCCCAAACATGGTTTGGTGGGTTAGAATCTTTTCAAAACTTGCACGTACAAAGAGCCGTTAGCAGGTTTTCCAGCTGGTACAAATCCACGGTGCACCACACCTCCGTTGTCGAAAAACATAATGAGCCTTAATTTTTCGGATTTGACATGACGTGATTTCTTTGGTCAAGTAGAGGACGTTGTGTGCCATTCGGATGACTGCAACTTTGTCTCCTGGTCGTAAGTGTACACCCAGGTCTCGTCACCAGTAACGAATGTCTAAAGAAACGTTGGATCCTCTGTGCGTTTTGTTCAAAAAAAAATATTCTGCCGCAGTCAACTGCCGAATTACCATTTGATTTGGGTTCAACAGCGGGATAAACTTTGTATTGATGCGTTTTATCTTCAAATGATCAGACAGAATTGCGTGGAGGGATGCATGAAAGATTCCCACTTTTTGTGCCAACTCGATGCTGGTCATTCTTCGGTCTGATCTGATTACCTGTTTTACTTGCTCGGCCAGTCCTTCGTTTCTGGAGGTTGAAGTTCTGTCACTGCGGCTGTCATCTTCCAGCAATTCATGTCCACTCCCGAAATCATTAAAAATTGTAAATGGCTATTTTATTTTTATAAAAATTATCACCGTAAACTATTTGAAAGGCTATAAAGTTTCTGAAGCAGATTTCCCTATTTGCACACGAACCCTTTCTTCAACATAGCACCAACTGATCCAGCTACATTGTTAAAAAATTCTGTTCTTCAAAAACTTCATTCATTTCTGTTAAAAAATTCAGCTTCTTTTTTTTTAAATATAGTGGTAAAAAAAATTGTGATAATAAAGAGTTACAACGAAATCCCTGGAACTTTTTGATTGCTCCTCATATGTATATGGTGGGAATCCAGCTTTACTGCTGAAAATCTGTGAATTTTTTTTCCCCTCAAAAGTTTGGACTAAAAATTAATTCCAGAGTATCCTTCCCTTATTATTATTTAATAAAGTGAGAAATCTATGGAAGTTGTGAATGATGAAATACAACCTTGCTTTTACAAAAGTAAGGCTATATTATAAGTTATTAAAAGTAATTAATCCACCCTAAAAAAAAAATCACTGTCTGGCATAAAAATTTTTCTAAAGATAATCATTATATTAATGTGAAAAAAAAATCCTGTTTGTTCAAAAATAAAATTAGAAATTCATGAAAGCTGCAGACGGTGCAAGACAGTCATACTTTTTAGTGTATAGAAGGGCAATACATGGTGCACATTATACACATGTGCCGGTGCGTGAAAACAACTGCAAAATGATGTGGAAATAATAAAAAAGAACATTTCTGCGAAACCAAATTAATAATTGATTTGTAAATATCTCAGAAATTATTGAAAGTTTTTTTTAAAAAATTGCTTAAAGTTTTTTATTCTTTTCTTTTTCAATACTTATAAAAGTAATTGCATTCTGGCATGTTTTTTTCTTTTATTTTTAGGGAATATGTCAGATAAATGTTTTGTTCTGTTGTTGTTATTACTGTGGTTTTTATATGCATATATATTCTTTCTACTCCACAATTGCATAATTTGTTAATTTTTCACAATAATATTAAAAACACTATCAGTTTAAGACATTTACCTCACATACAATAACAGAATTTTATTAGTATATTATATCAAAGGAAATAAGTGAACAGGCATCATAGGATTATCACCTCGGGTTAATTGCTCGACATATTTTCACTGTGACAAAATATATTAATAGACCTTTTCATGTGAATGAAATTAAAATTTATATAAATTGCATAAATAAAAATAAATCTTTCAATGTTAAGTTACCCTTATTATTTAAAAAGTATCACTGAAGTATTTCAGTAACCCACATTTTTCTGCATTATGTTTTTTTTCCTGTTTGATTTAATTTAGGCACTGCTTTTTATGAGTGCAAATTATTGTTATTTTCTTTCCTCAGTAAACGTTCCCAACGCTTAGAAGAACAGCAAGCAAATCTTGAAATGAAAATACGTCAATTAATGGAAAAACCTGGTAAATAAGTATTGCTATTTTTAATTATTTTAAAGGTAAATTTTAATTTTTTTCTGTTTGATTTGTGTATTGTTATATTATACGAGTTTTCCAATTTACGTTTTTTACTTTATTTATTTATTTTTTTATCATTCAAAAGAAGCTAATTGTAACTGACATTATTTATTTTTAAGCATTCATATATTTGATTAATTATTTTTACTATTACAGAAGCAGAGAAAAATGACGACGATAAAGTCAAAGAAGAAGAACTTATATTAGAACTTATGGACATTGTTGATCAACGTGATTGTATCATTAACAGTATAGAGATGGATAGGAGAAGGTTTTTTTTCTTCTTTCTTTTATACATCAAATATATTGCATGTTGTGTTTTGCAATATAGAAACAATTTTGAGTTTTGATTATGCATTTTTTTATTATTAATAATGATTGAAATGTTTATGACTGTAAGACAGCTGGATAAGTTCTGTCCCTTTTATAAATAAAACATCGAGATGTCATATTAGCATGACACGGGGAAATAAATATCATTATATTCAGCAACTTTCTCACAGTGTGTTTTGCTACAGTAATTGATATTGTTGCGATAAAACATCTGGCTTCAGAAACAAAATCTATGGAAATCTAATTTGATTTTCTTGTCATCATGAAACTATTTTGTTTGCATGCGATTGTTAAGCAAAAACAAATTATAATCATTCGGAGATATATCGGAGGAAGACAGAGAATGTAAAAGAATTTCTTAACCTAGGGTAGCAATTACATTAAAGTAGCATTTGTGTTAAATAATAGTTAATAGTTTTGCTGTGTGTAAGAAACTCGTAGGTGGACATGCCAAATAATGTTCATCTAACACACAAAATTACTTTTTCAGACGAAGCAAACCCTTTATATTATGTCTATGACAATCAATGCATGACACAAATGCTTCTGGCTGGTGTAATGGATTAATTTTCATCGTACATCAGCAAGTAATCCAAAAATGGTTCGTTTTTCTGGTGGAAAGCAAGCATATATTATCTTTATATACTAATGATTTATCGCTAAAATGGAATTTGCTTTACCGTCTTTTATTATATAACATCACCTGGGCTTAATTTTCAACATGTCTTAATAGTGTTTGTGGCCAGTATGTATTTAAAAAAACATGTTGCAACAACATTCATACCTACATCATTTCAACATTTTAAGGATTCAAAATCCAAACTGAAATATCATACAGAGCATTAATTCTAAAAATAGTCTGGGTAGTTAACGCAAATTGATGTGTTTTTTTTGTTTTTTTTTTTCTCTCTCACTTAAGAAAAAGTGTCAGAACTTTTCTGGTTGCCTCATAACTCCTTTTGTTTTGTTTCAGTTTATTTTAAATGAAATGTTTTTATTATTTTGTTTACTTTTACAGAGAACTTGAAGAAGATGCCAGTGTACAAGAGCAAATTGAAATAAAAAATGGTATTTATGTATATTTCTTTTATGTGACCTATATTTTGCATGTGCATGATTGCTAATATATATATTATAGTTGACTGCTGTTATTTCAATGGATATGAAAGCTATGCATGACATGTTACTAATCTTAACCAATCTCTGAATTAACTTTCATTTCTATCTGTTCTTAAATAATATTTTACAAACATTAAAATATTTATTTTAGTAACAAAATATTTAAAAAAATAATGTTTTGAAAATAAAATGTAACTAATGTAAAATTAACCTTACAGCAATAAAACATAATATATTTTTGTTAAAATGTTTTAATCTCATCAAATGAATAACATAAGATTGATATACTGTAATATATATACATATATAATGACAGAGCTTATAATTAAATTTTAGAATTTCGATCCATTTGCCTACTAATCTTATTTATTTGTACAAAAATTAATTAAGACATTCAACTTTTTTTGAAAATTATTTTTGTTGAAGAATAATGACATTTTTAAAACTGCTTAAGGCTATTAGGTTTTAAAAAAATTTCACCAATTTTCAAAGACTGCTATTTAACTATTCCTTGATTTCAAGATTTTAAACAAAGGAAATTTTCTTCCTTGGTATTAACAAGGATACAATTTTCACCTTTGAAATATTCTTGGCTTCCGTTTTGAAAATTAGATATATCTTAAACTTTTATTATTAGTTTTTCTTTCTTTTGGTGCTAAATATTCTTTAACCTCCAAATCATTACAGTTAATGCAAAAAATTGATGAATTTTCAAATCCATTTCCTCCATTAAAATATTTTATGGGAATTTCATTCATTTCTGGAATCTTGTTCATTGATTTTTAATAGGAAATTTTGATATAATTGAAGATAGACAATTGTAATTTTGAGTCTATTGAGATTTATTGTTGCTAACTGAATTAGTTACCCTTTGTGAAGTCATGTAAATACCATGTAACTCCACCAACAGGTTCTATATATTTTCTATGGGATTCAAATCATGCAAAATCAGCTATCCTGAGTATTAAAATAAACATGCTGCTTCATGTTAGTGAGCGAGGCCCAACCTATATATCACATCCAAAACATCGCAGGTGCATCTCTGATTTGAACATAACTTTCTACACTTTGGGGATGAAATTAGATGCCTTGTGCCATTTGAATAAAGAATGGCAAGTACGTGATTAATTAGAATCACGTCTCTTATCAGCTTTGTGACTAATTAGTTTAATCAGCTATGTGAGCAGTGGCCCCTTGCAAGGTACCAGACTCCAAATTTCTATTGCATGCAGTTCTCTCGTTAACAAATTGGAATGAGCTTTAATTCATTGACTGCAGCAATTCTTCTTGAGTTTGGAAACTATTTTGATTCGCAAGTTGTGTAACATGTCTTCAGTCCCTTTCATTCAGGATTTTTTGTGGCCGCAGTTTTGGCGTCATGTATCATGGCCACATGTGTTATATCACTGCGTGCAGACATGATGAACAGTCCATTACAAAACATAAACAAATTCACTCCATTGTATTGCTAGGGGCTGATGGCCTAGTGGATAGTGCTCAGTAACACAGATTTAGGGTTCGAGTCCCAGCGGTACCATGGATGTTTGTAGTGGTTCGGAATCCACGTTAAACTGTATATCCCTCTATGTTTAGCCTAAAGTGTGTATAAGTTGACCATAGAGTGACAAACAAAACCCTTGTATTGCTATGAGTGCTACTAAAAATGATTGTCCCTTTTTGCAATTCTGTCACATCTTTGCATGCATCCATCTTTATGCACGATTGGCACTTGAGACAAGAATAGCTTGCTGTACGTTACGAAAGATCATTATGATCATGCATAGGCAGTGCTCCTGTAGTTGAGAATGTAATTTGATATCTGCACATTTTTAAATGACTCATTTGTGTTTGCATGCCAAGATGTAAATATTCATTCAAGCTAATAAATATCAAATCAGCTATTTATTTTAAAGATCTAAAAACTCGAAATATTTTATTTGCCATAAAAATTGACAAAAACAATTTTTGCATGCTCGCTTTTTCAAGGTTTTTGTTCCTCCTCTTGTTTCTTTGCTTGGTTGATGGGTATTTAGTTTTCTGTTTCCGGTAACACATTGCTTTTCTAACAGGTGACTTACCAATTACAGCAGAAATTAAAGAGAAAAATACTGGCAAAGCAAAGAAGGAGAAAAAAGCAAAGAAAGATAAGAAAGACAAGAAAAAAGCGAAGGATAAAGATAAGAAAAAGAATGATGGGGACGATGATGAACACAAGAAATCTAGTAAAAAGAAAGGATTGTTCAGATGAATAAGTACACTTAGAAAAAATATTTAGTGATTATAGGTGCTTTTTTTATATAGATAAATGAATTAAAGTGAACTACAAGTAATTTTGTTGATTAGTAGTGTCATGAAACTTTTTATTCATATATTGTTTTTTTCTTTTCAGAGAAAAGTTCATCTTAATCAATTATCTCATTTTTTTTTTTTTTTTTTAATAATCTAGGTTACATGTAATTTTTGCATTTTGTTTCAATTTTACTAACAAAACCTTACTAGATTCTTAAGTCAATACATTTAATTATCTGCTATAAAAAATTATCATGGATGCATTTTTTCTTACATTTTTCTATATGTTTGGTCACGTTTTATAGTTTTAAGTTAGTACTTAATTTTTATTTTTAATACTTTTGATAGCATTATGTTTAACATTCATAATATATAGGAAGATAATAGTATTATGCATACACTTTTTAAATACTTTAAAAAGTGAAATCTCATATACAAAGTGCTTTAATAATTTTAAAAAATAGTCATGAATGACAATGTTAAATATTTATAATAATTGTTGTAAAAATGTAGTTAGTTTATTAATTAGGAAAATATAGTGCGAAATTAACCAAATTATTTTATATTAATAGTATGTTAAATATGTAATTTTAATAATTTATTTTTGTTAATTATATGTATACTTTTAAGGAATAATTGCAGGAATATATGCTGATAAGATAAAATTTTTCCAGCAATGTTAATTTCTTAAAAAAAAAAAATGTGTATTTATTTTTAATAGTATATGATAAAGCTGAAGAATTAAAAAAATATATGTGATTAAATTTGTAGCAAATTCGTCATGTCTTTAGTTATCAGTGTAATTTTATTATTATTTTCGATTCTTAAATGTGGCAATATTCAATTACAAGAAATTTTGTATTTAGACCTAGTCAATATTTTGTTATGTTTTTCTTCCCCTCTCTTTTGTAAGAAATTGTATTACAAAAGAAAAATTGTTTCTCAATCATAGATTTATAATGTTTAAAAGCATTTTTTTGTATACCTGTGAATTTCACTTATTTTTTATATGAATCAAGGTTTACACAATACAATTTTTTATAGTTTATTAAAGAGTGAAAAGAATCTATTATATGTTTCCATTTCTTAATTGCCAATCATTTTTTATATAAAAAAAAAGAATTCTATATAGATTTCTTTCTTAATAAAGTGATATTATTTTAATCTTTGTTTGGTACTTTTTTTTTCTTGTTGCTGTTAGATTGCATATAAAATTTATACAATGTGGGTCTAAAGCTTACGGAAAATAGTGTTAACCAAGATAGTCAAGTATTATTAATTAGTGCTATAGCCTTTTAGAGATGTAATAATATTTTCCAAGTTGAAAGGAAATTTTGTTTTATTTAAAAGTAACAAAATCATACAATACATAAAAAGTTAATCATCTAACATCTCAAAATAAATATTCAAATGGAAGTTAAAACAGTTATACCAATATTAAATAAAATTTCAAAAAGGCCTTTACTATTTACAGTTTTAAGAATATCAGCATACCAATAAAGCGAATGTTCTCCAATTTCTTCATAAATCCTAATGTGGAAGAAAAAAAAAAGTTTTTTTATTATATATTTTTAGAAATGAGAAAACAAATAACATTTTCAAAAATTATCCAACTCCTTTAATATAAAAATATATTTCACTAATGCTACTTTTTTTTCAGAATTATACTCATTTAAACATTGTTTCTTTTAATCAGTATATAAATATAATATTCTAAGAAAAATTAGACATTATGCAATATATTTGCTCTTATAAAAAAAATAACTACATTATCGTTCTAATAACTTAAGCTATGTTTTTTTTTAAATAATACTTTCAAACTATAAAAAGTATGGCAGTCCAAATACATATTTTTAAAAATCAGTGTTTACGAGTACATATGTAGATAAATATAAGTACTCACATATGGAAGAGAATATACAAATGCTTATCTAATTTTAATTAGCAAGATTATGACTGTACACTAAACTATAAGTGTATATTTAATACATCAAAATTAACACTTGTGTTTAGAAATTTCAACATCCTTAAGTCCTAACATATAAATTCAATATATTCTTCAACTGATATTGAAATATGTTGATATATATTATATACACATTCAAAATTGCGAACTTGTTTCTGAACCATAAACAACAAAATGCAAATTTCTAAAACTCTCTAAACTAAATTTAAAAAAAAAAAAAAAAAACTTTTAAATGAAAAAATTATTCATTGAAAATTATTTCATTTCTCAAAATGAATAGTCTCCTATTCCCATTTGATTATTCACATTTAACATTGCAAAATATCTCATTTAAACTTTACGTAGTGCTAAATAATTAGTTGCATTTCCCAGATAAATCCAAAGTGGAGCACCACCATTTTTCTTGCATAATAAATAAGCAGAACATATTTAATTTGACTGCATGAAGGGAAAATATTGGGAGGGGAAGATGTTAAGTAGTGAACAAATTATAGCCATCAATATCTTAAGTCTCCTTCCTATATACTTTAAAAGTAAACAAACTGTAAATATTGTGGAATAAGAAATACGCAAAAAAAAAAATAACTATATAATATATAGGAATGTAACACAATTTTTCCATGTTGAAAAATCATTATAACTGAAATGGCAATATATAAGTACAAATTGATATTTCTGCAAAACAAGTAAATTTTTATTCAGAAAATGAGTGTGTGTAGAGTGTAATTAACATTTTTATTTTGGTAAAATAAAAAAATCCTTTTTCGTTCCTCCTAAATATAATTACATATCATATTTATTCAAATAAATTTTTATTATAATTAATATAACAAATGGGCTAGTGTATGAAAAAGTATTAATTTGCAACAAGTTTATTTCTTAAATTTATGAATAAAAGTACCTATGTAATGTAATGTTAACATAGCTCACTAAAAAGTCACAATTGCATAACAATGTATTAAATTGTGCCAGCCATTTTTATTCAACAAATAAAGAGATGAAGTTTTCTACTTACACAAAAAGTCTTTCGTTACGATGAAATTTTCTTTTTCTTAATTTTTCCTTTTTCTATTTCGGTAAGCATGGAATCCCATAGAATAAATTGTTTTGAAAGTGACATTATCTATAAATTGTTATAAGAATTGTTAATTTGAATTCACATCTCCATATAATATTTAAAAGATACATTTGAATATATTATTATTTTGAATTATAGTTTATAAAAATGGTACTGATTATATTTCAGAAATAAAATAACTTTATTGATAAAATTTAAATAATGGAAATCATGTTAAATACATAGAAAGTCATTAAAAAATTTTTCTTCTTCAATGATGCAACAGCCCCATGATGGGCCTAGGCCTATTGGCAGATTCGAAACATGAGAAGTTATCTTTTTACAGGGTAAGGTTGTCAGCCCAACTGCCAGGATTTGAACTCAAACCTGTAGCACTGAATGCCTAGTCTAGGGGTGGTGAACCCAAATGATCTTGCAGGCCACTTTGGAAATGCACATAACTTCGCAGGCATAAAAATTGAACTGAAGAATTGAGGAAAATTGAAACATAATAAATTATTAATTTTTGTGTTTACTATTATTCTTACATAAAATAGCTAATATAATAATAATGATACTAAATGCACATTGTAAATAAATATATAAACAAAATGAAATAATTAAAAAATATTTATTTTACTAGTGTAATATTTGTTTGTCCACTCTTACACTTAGTTTTTGCAAATCAATCTCAATTTGGGTATTTGCACATCGTAATGTGTGTTGCACGTTAAAGTCCATTATGATTGAGTTTGTGTTTGGTGAATTTCATTTTCGAAAACAACGATTTGCAATTGTAAGTAAACCAAAAGCACTAACAACTTCAAGTAAGAGTCTGGTTTGCACTGGTATCAACAATCAGCAGTGCTTATCTAGGAATGGTTGCTGCGCCACTGAGGTCACTTAAATTGAAATATAGGACCTGTTATATTAGATATTCCAAAATGTGCATGCCACATGAGTTCGTAGAATATAATTTAATTATTCTGTGAACTCATAAATAAAACCGGTAATATCTGTCATATATTCACAAGAATATTATTTTAAAATCAAAGTTAATTTTTTTTATCATTTCGACAGTTAATTTTTGAATATAGGGATGCACACATATTGTGTTTTTTAATCCATTGGTTTTTACTACTTTGGCCATCATAAAATAAATGTATTTTGCAAATGTGGAATAAATCTCACGGGCTGCAAAAATATTCATGGTGGGCGGCGGGTTGGCCAAGTAACTAGGCCTTCTAAATTAGCTAGCTAAATTAATAATAATAATCAGTTCCTTATGATTAATCAATAAAATTTATAATAAATCCAATAAGGAAGGATAATGTATTTTCTATGAAAAAAGATAATAAAAACATATATTCAAGAGTATTTCATTTGAACATTGATCTAAATTTGTTTAAAACAGAAAAAAAAAAAAAAAGAAAATATCTTATTAGTTATTGAAATTTATAAAATAAAAAAATGAAGCAAAAAGTAGCATTTCTATAACAAAAATTTACCAAATTATCATAGTTTGCAATCAGCTCTCGAGTTTCAGCAGTTAATTCAGAAGCATCCTCCTAGAAATATTTAAATAAATATCAATATAATTTTAAACATAAGAAAAGTGGTATATAATATAATTATAAACTAAAAAATCATCATTACCTGCAATTTTATTTGTGCTTGACTAACTTCATATAATTTTGGAGAAAGGGAAGGAACAGCTGAAAGAACAAATATAAAATTTTAAAAATCATATACACATTAAAATTTTATGAATAAAAATTAAATAAATAATTTATAAAAATTAAAATTAAACATTAAATTACAAAGGAGAAAAACTTTTCTTTCGGTTCATAATTATTTGCATTTTTGTTACTAATATGAGAATACAAATAGCTATTTCCATATTTATATGAAATTACGAATACATCAAATTACTCTAAATGTATTGGCAAATTTATATATGTATATATAGAGTTCTCTATTCAAAAGGACTTATTAAAGAAAATTGCCAAAAATTAGGAGAAAATGACAGCCTAATGTTTTTCATTTAATATAAAAAGCATGAGATAGTAATTTCAGGCATGAACAGATAAACACTTTTACTACATGGAAAAAAAAAATTATCTCTATTATTATTAATTTTATTTGTTTGTTCGATTAAGATAAAAAATAAATTGACATAAAAACGAGTCAATATTCCATAAATTAATAATATAATCACCTATTATTGTTTAATTTCTATAATATGTATTTAATTTTGTGTAGTTAAAACAGCTTAATAATATTAAATATTAATTTTGAAAATATTTCAAATACCTTTAATATGTTCACTGTCTAAATATTGAATTGTATCTTTCACAGTCTGCAAAGAATCCACAGCACCTCTTATTCTATCTTCCTCTAAGTAAAAGAAATAAAGAATTTTAAGCGACACCTACCATGTAGCAATATTTTTATAACATTCTAAGAGATTTTAATTGATGATCGATTACAAGCACTCCATTTAACAAATTAAAAATCTTCTGAAGATTCTACAAAATTAAAATTATACAAAAAAAAATATATTGATAAAACTTCATACCAAAAATAAATATATAAACATAAGCATTAGTAATAAATAACATTAACTAACCAATTTCTTTTTTGAATACATGCTGAATCTTTACCATCTTTTAATTGTGACAAACTCTTTGAATAAAATTTCTATGTTTATGTGAGTCGGGAAAATATGTATAATTAAAATCTAAATTAATTAATTTGATTTGAAGGCAATATATAGAATGCCATGAAAAAAAGGTAAATTAAATAACCAACTAATGAATAACAGCACCTCATAATCCAGCACCCAGTTATGCAAAAATAAAGATGCATTCAGAAGTCCATTTTATTTACCTTCACACTAAAGGATATTTTTCACCTGAAAAACATTGTTCAATCCTCCTTTCACTAGAAAGCAGCCTGCTGGCCAATTGGCTAGTGTTCTGGCCATTGGTATCATAGGCTTCAGGTTCGAATTCTGGCGGTGTCATGAATGTTTGTGAGTAGTTTGGAATCCATGTTGAGCTGTAGGTCCCAGTCTAATTAGCCTAAAGTGCGCACAAAATCCCCATAGAGCGACAAGCCAAACCTTTCACTAACTTTCAGTGATAGGCCTCTAACTTTTACAATGATAGTCCATTTTTCGGCAATTGTCAATTTAATACTTTTACACATAAATGAAAAAAGAACAAAAAACAATTATCAATATTTATAAATTTGTTACAAATATTTGTTCAGCAAGAATCTGAAACAAGATTACATCATTAGTTACGCAATTAATATCGTTAATAAATAAAATTACTCAGCAATTCACATTCCCTTCTTATGAACAAATATCATAATTTAATACTTTTCAATTAAAAAATTGATATGTTATCATTCTGCAACAAACAGGCCCTGGTGCTAAATGTAACTAGACATGGATATAGCAACCATTTTATTAAACAATAATACAGTAGATAAAAAAAACAAACAATAAAATTACAAAACAAATTTTAGATTCCAATAGTCAATATTTTTAGTACTTCTCCATTAATGAGAACTCATTTTGAACCAAATGAAAGTTGGAGACCAATTAACTAGTGATAAATATGGCAACCATTTTATTACGTATATTATTAATACAGAAAAATCCTATATTCAAAAATAATGAAAATACAAAATGATTAAACGTTACAGTAAGACAGGAAATAAACAGACAAACAATGAAAAGGAAAGAAAATGCTAAATGAATTTTTCAGCAAATTTTAGATTCCAATAGTCAATATTTTTAGTACTTCTCCATTAATGAGATCTCATTTTAAACCAATACCCACTGTTGTGAGGAAATATGTCTAATGTAGCACAATTTTTATTGACATCCACAATTTTATCTAGATTGCTAATTGATGCATACTTTTCTATTCCAACTAACAGAGGTTGAGAAATTAATTTCTAACTGGAGTTTACACAATTCTATAGATGATAGTTTGACACCATAAAATTAAACAGCACTCAAGAAAGAACTTTTGAACTAATTACCACTTCATAAATCCCTATTTCTTGACAAGAACTTTCATAGCAATATTGTTTTGAGGTTTTGTTAGATTAAGTAAAATTTCACTATTTTGAAAATATTACTTTTATACATATTAGATATCTTGAAAATGTATATTTGCCATTTGGTAACTGTCAAACCTTACATAAAATTTTAGACAATTGAATCTAAACAAAAATTACCACATTTTTTATTTCTAATAATTTTTTTAAACAAATATAAATGATTACTTTATTTCATCAGGTTCATTAACATTCAAATAAAATTTTTAAAAAATCTTGGAATACATTTATTAAAAAAGTTTCAAGGTCAGTCAGTTACAAGTTACCATTTTTGGCAAATTGTTGTTCTGTTAACGCAAAAGTTTATATTTAAAAATTTATATTCAAATCATTTACAGGTTAAAAATTTTAATATTGTTCATTATGGTTTTAAAGGTTATATAGTATGTTATAAACTTAACTTATTATTGACAAATTTTAAACTCTTCCTAAAAATAATTTCAATCATGAGAATAACAGATAAATAAAAATTATCATTTAGCTAATTAATTGATTTAAAAATGAATAATTTATAAAATTGTCATATTTTAATTATAAAATCTATAATTACCAAGTAATACTAAATTCAATTTTGCTGTTTCAGTTAATGACATATGTTCCCTGAAGTTTGGGTCCAAATATTTCTGTAAATCATCCACTGAAAATTAAACATTATTAATTAGATAACAGAAATTTAAAATTTATTATGTATCATATGGATAAAACAATCAAATTTCAAATGCTGCTAAATAATTGCTATGAATTTTAGATTATTTTTAAGTAAAGTTTACAGCAGCTTTAATAACAAATAATACAGATAACCTTAACAAAGTGAAGCAAAAAGGATCAAAGCCGAATTGGCTTTAAATATGATTTCCTTAAAATTAATTTTAATAACAAAATAAATAAATTTCAATAGCAATAAATGATTTAGTATTTTAGATCATTCTTACATTTTGAGAACAAGGTGGTAATTTTTTCTCTTCCAGTAACAGCTGATTGAAGTCGATTATGAATATTCATTAAAGTATCAATAGACTGAAAATAAAATAACATTGTGAAAACACATTAAATAAACTGTATATAACTGTAAATTTTAGTTTGTTTTAATAATTTTATACTTTGTTTTCAGGATTTAGTTCCGCAGAAGAACAAATAGATCTCTCTAAAGCAGCAACTCTTCTTTCGATTGAATCAAGAGATGTTTCCTCTGACATTTTTACTGATTTTATAAAAGGAATTATATATAAGGTATATGTATAGTTAACTACACAATGATCTGACTTGACTTTGATTTGACTTGTAACTTTGATTTTAACAAATGCACAAAATAAATAAACAAAACAAATTAGTAGGAACATACGGTTGCAGAAATTAAATGCTTGCTGCGATGTGGACAAAATTATAAATTTATTTAATGAGTAAAAAAAAATCTCATTACTATATTTAATCATTGATAAATTATAAGAACACAATTCTCATACAATAAAAAGCTCAATTTTCACGAAACTATGAAATAAAACTGAAAAAATAATTTCGAATCATAGAAGTGGCTAAGAAGAAAAGTTTTATTGTTTACTAAACGACAATTTGGCGCATGCTCAGTATAAAATGTTATGTATGCCGCCATATTGTATGTGGACACAGTGGTGATTGTTGTTTTAAGTCTGCGAAATTTTACATACGAAACCAAAACTATTTGACACGACGCACATTTTCATTGATACTAAGCATGTGTTATGTATGGATTCCGTTTTGATGATTTCGTAGACTTCGGTTGGTGCTTTAGAGATCTATTAAGACTGTAACATTAATTGACATTTAATAGCTATTCATGTTTCTTTTCATTTGAAGCATGGCGTGTCTAAATAACTTGAAGCAGGATATAAAAACATTAGAAACATTATTTCCAAAAGGACATGAATTGTTTCAAATAACAGCTGCGTCTGTGGATGAGTTAACGTGCAGATTCATATGTCATAATGGGAAAAAGTTTGAAATTCATGCTAACCTAACAGTAAGTACTTTAGTTAAGAATATGTTTCAATATATTGTTGTAAATAAATTATTCAAATGGACCTGTAATCAAACTCTTTCGTGAAAATCCCCAAAATTATTTTGAAATATTGTTAATATCTTGGAATTTTTTTTTTTTTTTATGCATAACATAACTACGTAATTGAAAATACATTGTTACTTGGCTACTGCCGATAACGTTTAGTATATAATCCAGTTATTGCGTTTCATACTTGACGTACTTTTTTATTCCCTTGACCTTTTTTTTTTAATTAACCAGCTATAAAATCGGGTCACAGTTTCACTTGCATTTAATTTGGCCTATTATGGTCAAATTATTCCTAAAATTAAAAAAATAATAATAATTACTACCGAACAATATTGTTTGTTTATTATTGTTTACTGACATCAGTTTGCCATAAGTCAAACTGGTATGTATTAAAACGAAGTTCGGCAGGCGTGAGAAAACTTGTTTATAATTTATAAAAATAAAACCTTCCTGCTTTTATATCGATCCTGCAATTGGGGCCTGCATATAATTTCATTTTTTTTTAATTCTAATATTTTCGAAAGATCCAAAATGTCAACATTGTACTTATTTATCATTAAATATAATTCAATTTAATTTTTAAATTGCATTAATGAGTAAATTACAATTTTTTTAAATTTAGAATGAACACAACACTAACTCATTTTTTTTAAATTGATTTTGTAATAATGCACAATTGAACTTCATTCATTTTTTAAAAACATTGAATAGCGCTTAGTTCATAATATTTAATTAATCTTGTATAAAACTTTGGGCTAGAATTTTTTTTAAATATGATAAATGAAAGTAGAACTTTGAATTATCGTATAAATTTGTATATGTAGTATTTAACCTTCTAGTGAAACTTTTGTGTATACTGTGTGTGTTTTGTTAATTTCTATTTATAAATTTAAAAAACAAAATTTAAAAAAATGTTTGAACATGGATTAAGGGAATTATCAATCCAACAATTTTTCTATATTTCCATGTGAAGAAATGTTCTGAAGAAAGTGTCTATTAATTTGGTAATTTTATTATTTTTAAAGTTTAACTTATGCAAATATTGTATAGTTTACAACTAAATATTTGAATATATATGGGCTACATAGAATATCTATTTATTATTCATTGGCGATTTGATATTTTGTATAGTTTTCTATGCAGTTCCAGAAAATTTAACTTATAATTAAATCCTTCTATATAGAGTAAGATATGCCATCAAGCTATCAGTTGGCATAGTAGTAGTTTTAAAGACATATCTAGGAATCCAAAAGGAATAAGTATTTCCTTCTGCATGTTTGTTTATAAAAATAAATTTAAGTGGGTTAGTTATTCTGATTCTTTCTGTAATTGATTTTTTTTTAATTGAATAATTTGCCTGTTTTTATTCGGAATATATATTTGTTTTGATTGAGCTCTTGTACTGACTTACAATCATGAATAATTCTCCAGAAATGAATGCATATAAAATAAAGTTTTGCAAATCGGACATAATGGAGAAGATGTCAGGCCAAATCTATGGAATTCATAATTGCTGGGATAAATTACAAAAAAATACTAAATGTGTGTGTGTATGTGAATTACAAAAAAATACATGTAAATGTTTTTAGTAAAAATATTTAATAATTTATCTAATTATGTTATATTTAGTGTAATGTGATGAATAAAAATTAAGGGAGAAAAACTCACAGAAGGAAATTAAACTTCCTTTTTTGTGATTGTTAGATCATGCTTTTAACCACTGGGTCACTTGATGTTAATCTATACCATATAATTTTCTCAAACTATAAGATTTGTGCTCTATAACTTTAAGCAATTATTATCCTAGTCATGATGTACACATTTAGATATCTCCTTATTAGATTATTTCTAATCGCTGAGAAAAAATTGATTTAATATTATTGGATTTTTTTTTAATTGTATTTATTATTTTTTAAAATGTGTTAAAAATTTTATATTTATAATATTTTAAAAATATGCCTTTCAGTGATATTGAATTACTTTTAAAAAAAATTAAGAAGGATAATTTTGGCAGTGTAAATGATCCATATATATATATATATCTCTTGTAACATATTTTATATATTTCTTACATACTTTATATACATTTTACAACTTAGCTAAAAAAATTATTTAATTTTTTTGTTACTAATAATATCATTCCTAAATACGGATAGTTTTGTCTTGTATGCAATCGAAGAATATTTGTAATTAGCAATAAATATTCTCATATTTTACAAATATAGCAAATCTATTATTATAATGCTACATAATGATTCTTCTAAATTGATTTTTTCAACTCCTGGGTGATTTCTTTTCTTCTATATTATTAGTCAAGATATGTGAGTTTATTTTAAAGTACTGAAATCATTTTTTGCTTTTATGCCTATTGATTCATATGAGAAGAGGTCTATGATATGAAATTCCATTGTTTGCATATTAATGTTCAACTATGGCCAGCGACACATTTTATTGAGAATATAACTTGATCTAAATGCAGATGTATAAGGGAAATAAGAGTTAAAAAATAAAGTTATGTAGAAAAAACAGTTATTCAAACTTTTAAATGGCTATTGTTTAGTTAAAAGATGGCTACCTCGTTTTTGTTTGATTTCATTAATGATAAATAGTTCAGAAATAATATGCGAGTATAAAAATTCCTGGTGTAATAGTATCTGATTTCCATCATTAAAACATTCATGTTAAAATGGAATAAACATTTATAATCTACTGATATTCTTTATATGTAAAGTAAGATAATTATTAAGCACTTTTTAAGAGTTTTATCATTGCTAAAAAGAAAGATATTATCTGTATTTAATAAGCATTCTGGAGGATCTCAAAATATCTCTTATATATATTGTAAAAAGAAAAGCACTATGAACACTCCTCTGCCATACACCATGAGTGGAAAATAATTTCATAGATTCAGATTTTCTCCGTTTAACAAAAATTTCCTGTTATTAATGAAGTTATTAATCCATCTTGCAGCAGTGCCCTTTATGCCAGCCTGTAAAATTTTCTTAATAAGTCCATCTCTCCAAACTAAGTAATAAGCAGAGGAAATATCTAATTTAAGAAAAACAAAAAAATTTTTTAGCATTTTTGCTTCAACTATTTTGTGATGTAGGAGTGATAATGAATACATGCAATCCCTGAAAGGGATAAATCCAGAATGACTAGGATGGAATTTGTCATGAACTGTAAAATGAATTATTTTCTTGAGTACAATGCATTTAAAGATTTTACTTTATTGAAATCAAAGTTATTAGGTAATATGAGGTAAGAGAGGTGTTATTTTTATCAAGTTTAAGGATGGGTATGATTTTTGCTATTAACCATTCTTGAGGAATAACATCAGTCAACCATATACTATTTAAGATAGGAAGTAGCTGTTGAAGATATGGGTCAGGAAGAATTTTAATCAATTTTGTAGGAATATCATCACTGCCAGGTGAAGTATTAGGAGCAGTGCGAGTAGCTTCTTTTAGCTCACTAAAACTAATAGGTCTATTGTAATGCTAGTTGAAATCATTGGAAAGTTAAAATGGAATAAATTGGTGATTGATGGACTTACTGAAATGAGAAGCTAACATATTAGCTTGTTGAGTCAGATCTGTAATAATTAGATTATTACTTGTATGCAAGATCTTATTGTTGATCAGATTGTCTCTATTATGAATTGCTTTAATAATTTTATATATTTTGCCATTATTGCTGTTAGAGGAACAAACAAAATCCCAATATTGTTTCTTAAGATCAGAAATATAGCGCTAAAGTTTGGTAGACATTCTCTTGCAAGAAATCCAAAGGTCGCGTGAAGGTTGAGATTGAGCTTGGTGCCAACGTTTGTGTTTCTGTCATAAAATAATATTGTATTTATTGTTCCACCAGGAGAGGGTTTGATGACAAGAGATTTCGTAATGTTTCTTATTGAGGAGAGCATGTGAAAAGAAAGATGTGTCCTTTGGAGTATAATATAGTCTGAGCTTTTATAAAAGAAAGTCTGCTGAGAGTCTTAAATTGCAGAAATCCTTTCTCTGATTTACGTTTCAGACAATTAACTTCATTGGCTTTATGTGCTTCGCTACAATTGATGCATTTAGGTATTTGAGCTGAGCACGAGTTTATAGGATGTCTGGTCCTGCAGAATTTACAGGTAATTGAATTTTTACAATTTACTGTTGGGTGAGTGTATGAATAACATTTTAGACATTGATCGGGTTTATCATAAAACAATATTTTTTATTGTGTAAACTGTAATCTGATGTATTTTTGGCAAGATTGTGTTATTATAGTAACTAAAACCAGTGTGGAAAAGGTCGGTGCTGCTCATTTTCCTGCAAATCACTTGAGTTCTGTGACAGATTCTCTTCTAATTCTGATGCAAATTCTACAAGTGATATATCTGTAGGAATGTTATGCAGCAGAAATCAGATCTTTTCTGGGTAAAAAGATGCTTTGACAGGAACTCCCATAATGGCTTTTATCTTTGCCAATTCTCTTGCAGTATCAAAGTGAATAGTAGATAAGATTAATTTATCTTGATGGGTGATATGCATATAGTCAATATGTTTTAAGGTGGTTATTTTTGATATGTTTTTTTTTAGAACTCTGGAATGTATTTTTGGTATCACACCATTTTTATACGTAATTTGTAATTTTGAAATTATGTCCCAATGAGAAATAAAAGTAAGATCTACTTAGGAGATATATTCCAGGAGATTAAGATTTAAATTATTATTTGCCATGTCAAAACTCTAACCTCGTCCACTTAAATTATTGGGACTTCTAAACTCGCATTAAGTCATTAACAAAAAATTAGAAAAATAAATACAGGTGACTTACCTGAAAGGGAAATAAAATTCTATATTACCAGAAAAATCCAACTCAAAACAAAAAGATAAATGCCACAAATCTAAATCCACTTGATCATCAATCAGGCATATATTTATCCAATGTTTATCTGACAGATTCTCCACCTTTCTTGAATCTGGCCTTTAGCTTTATTCTAAATAAAGAAGGCTATATGAGCAATTTATTGTTTCCAAGAGCATTGAAAAATTTAGCAAAATTAAAATATATGCCAAAAGTCTTAAGGTAAAATTAGGAAAGCAATTTCACAAATTGTTTTAATTACTATTGAATATTTTTATTGAACTCTTTTTTTTTTCAAAATAGCTACATTCTTTGTAGATTGTTCAATCTTGAAATTTAAATAACGTAATCAACTTGGTTATAGAGAACTGTATCAATCAATTTAAAAGTGCTTTGGTTGCCAAATTTTTGTAACCTCCATTAATTTTTAACTTTTATTTATTTTGATTAATTTTAAATTAATTTATTTTAATTACCTTTTATAATTTTTTAAGTAATTTAGAATTAATTTTTCTAAAAAAATAATTAAACCTTTATTGAAAATTAATTTAAAATATGATTTTCTGATGTAGAAGTTTTCTGATTTAAAAAATTACATAGAAATTTTAATACTGGTGCACTTGTTGGGCAAATACATAAAATATGTCATATTAGCCAATATTATAGTGTTTTTTGAATACAGATTCTTGAACGTTTTTTAATATAAGAGAAAACCCTTATTGCCAATAAAAGTATGAGGTCATAAATCCCAGTAAGGAACAGTACTCTCTTATTTTTTTTATTATATAACAAATTAGAATAGTTACATATTATATTAAAATTCATTTATCAAAATAAAAATCTTAGTGTAGTATAATTTTATAAGTAATATCTTCATTATACAATTAAAAAGTCAAAATACATGATTTATGTTTAGCCTCTTTTTTCATGATCTTCTCATTTGATTTCATTCCAATTAATCTGAAGAAAAAGTTATTACTCAAATAGTTTGTTGGACAATAGGTAATAAATTAATATTTTTCTGGGATAAACAGCCTATAAATCCTGTTTTTCTTTAAAAGGGATAACTAATTAATCTTGGTTATGAAGCTTAAAAAAAAATAAATTCAAATAAAATGGGTTTTGTAACAATGGTGAAAATAAAATATTGTTGGGAAGTTAGAAAGAGTAATTTTTTACAAATGAAAAAAATAAAGTAAGCTAGGCACTTAGTTCTGCATTCTCAGTAGAATTATTGAAAATATAAAACAGTATGATAAAAATACAATAAATTAGCTTAGTTAATATAATTTGTGTGATAATTCTAGAGTGTGTGAAGCTATTTACCAAAACAAGGACATTTGAATCTTATGGAAGGGAGGAAATCTGAGACAACCTTAAATTGGTCAAAGCCAGTCTTTGTAGTAAATATTATGAACAAAAATTTGAACCTGCATTCTTAAAAGAAATGAAATCTGCCACTATTATAATGCCATAAAATTGTTGTAAAATTGTAAGTGAACCCCCTCTTGTTTTATACTGTATTTAGTAGAATTCAGTTTTGTTCATTATATTTTTATGATTTAAATGTTTGGAGCTATGCTTTACAGTTTTTGCTGTAAAACATTGGGTAATTTTTAAATAATAAATATATTTTTATTTTTATCAATTATATTTTGAAATATCAATGAAATACTATTTAAAACTATTAATTTCTTTAAAAAAAAATAAAAAAAAAAACTTAGTTTTGTTTATATTCTATTTTGAATATCTTGGAAGTGAGAAAAACTTTACTGTTTTTCTTTATCATGACAAGTGGACAACTCTGCCTACTAGATATATGTATGAACTCTTTTAAGCAAGAAAGTTCCAAATGATTTATTCAACAATTTATATAAACTAATAAAAGACTTATTAAATAAACTCTCATTATTGTTATTAATATCTTAAATGTTTTACTACACTAAGAAAATCAACTGCTTTTTCTTGGTGTGCATTACATTTGTAGCTGAGTTTAACCAAAAACTTTAAATTATTTAATGAAAATTGTGATTTATTTTTATATGAAACTTCATTGATGATTTTAATATCTGTATTTACTAATTTTTCTTTTATTTTTATTTATGTAATAGTAAACTCCATTTTTCTGCATTTCTCTATCTTTTTATTTTATTTAAAAATTGTAGATAAATATTAATTTTTTCAGTTGTTGGTAGTATAGATTGATTTCTGCAGAATTATATAAGAAAATGAGCAATGTTGAGTCATTATTGCTAATGCTTATTACCTTACAAATAAACCAAAATGATCTAATCCATTATGGAAAAAATTTGAAAATTTCAATTATAGATCAGAATTTCAAAATACTTATGTATTATAAATTGCAAAATAAATATTTATGGATTTCTTGTAGGAAACTTATCCATCTACACCTCCTGTATGGTTTGCTGAGACAGAAGACCCATGTATTACCAATGCTGTCCAAATTCTAACCAACACCTCGGGACGAGATAATCTGGTAGACTTCTGTTTTTGCTGTAATTAAAATTGTTTCTAGTTAACTTAAATTATGTTTAATTTTATCTGTATTATTATTTTATCTTATAAGCCTTACAATAAATTTTCTAGCCTTTTTAATTCTGTATCTAATTTTTTCCTCTGTAGGTTCTCCAACAGGTTAAGCTTTTGATCCGCGAGCTTTGCAGGCTTCATAATGTGCAAGAGCCTATAGAATTAAATCACCTACAGTCAACCACAGTTGCTCCTGTTTGTGTATGTATTCTCCCCACCCTCTAATGTTTATTTATATTAATTCTATATCATTTTAAATTATTTATTATACTAGTATCAATTTAAGCTGAATCCTTAGAAGAGTTTATACATTTTTACTTTTTTGAATTTTAATTACATTGTGCTTTCACTCTTATGAGATAAAATATAACATTTAGAAATAATAGAGGAATTATTATAACTAATCATATTATTTAAAATCAAACTAGAAGTAAACAAATATGGTAAAATGGAAAGGGATTCTAATAAAAATATTAGTTTATATCTGGATGGAGCCAATTTTTATTTATTAATATGGTTTTGTAAATGAAAAAAATGTCTAAATTCAGATTTCTAATTATCTAGTATCTCTGTCTGAAATTCATATTTATAAATTGTAGCAGTTAAAGTAAACTATTTCACAATATAAATTACTCATTCTAATTTAAGTAAAACCTTAACCCCAGGTATTATTATAGTTATAAATATGATTTGTGTATAAAAGCTTTTAAAGTAACTTTTAAGGTTAAAAAAAAAAAAAAATTGCTTCCAATTTTTTATAATAAAATTTAAGATATGTTAAATTTTATCTTTTAAAAAAGCAATATTGATCATTTACAACAAATTATATTATTAAAAATGGAATTTTGTTGTGAATAATAATATATTTATATATATATATATGTTAAGATAATTGTAATATTATATTAAAATAATCTTGCATTCGTTAAAATATATATATTATGTTCAGATATCTGAAGAAGAATTAGAAAGTAATTCTGAAGAGGAAGATGAGGCTGAAGATGATATACATATTGAGATGGAAGAAGATACTAGGTATTAATAATTGCATTTTATAGTCTACTAAAACCAAAGGTACTTACTAATAGGTGTAGTTAACATATTTATCAGATAAAACTACACCCATTAGTAAGATTTGTTTTTATATTAAATGTTTTCCTAATAAATTATTAAAATAATGGTAAGATTACTGATCTATGTGATTATATTTTATAAATAATATAAAAGGATGTAATATCTAAATTTGATGATTAATACAAGTAACGAATAGTGATCGTAAGGCTTAATATCTTTATACTATTAATACTTACATACTCACAGTGAAGTGTCAAAAATCATAGAATAACAGTAATTCAGTTCTACTGGAATGTTTACTTTCATATGAAGTAAATATTAGTTATGTATTTTTATGAGATATATAAATAGAGCATCTTCTGTTAAAAGTATTAGTCTTTTAAGTGTACTTTTGTATTGTATTCTATCGATTATGACTACATGATTAAATTTTGCCATAGTTTGCATAGAATCAACATGCTTAATCAGTGATGTTATTAATAAAATTATCTGTATTATAGACAAATGCTCTGTTGGAAATAAAATCCATAATTGAAAGTTAAATAAGTATTTATTTCATATTTACTATGAATAAGGTCAGAACTCCTGTTATATTAATGTAAGGACCAATTTGAGTTTCTTTATTAACTGTGCTATCAGAAGAATCAAAGTTTTTATGGGCTTATGAAGATATTGATTAAATTTATCATACTAATGCAGTGTGCTTCCATAATTTGTGGTTCATGTTTATAGAATTCAAGAAATTGTGAATGTGAATTATCAAAAAGGTGCTTGCAAACTGACAGAGGTTAGGTATTGATTTAGGATATATATATATTACTGGATTTTGATTCTCTGGTATAAATTGCTCTGGTATAAATTGAATGTATTATTATCAGGGTTCCGGACCAAATTTTCCAAGATGAAAATTTATCTTATTACTATGGCACAGAAGTTCATGGTTGATTTTAGAAACATTCAGGGCAATTACAATAAATAATTTGGTCACTTAGATTTGGTAACAAACTCTAGGTAACAAATTTGTGATAGGATCAAAAGATTCATTTGTCACAATAGCCACATAATTGTGGGGGGTTGTGAAGGATGCATGCCTATAGATATATCTTTTCAGATCTTCCAATTGGTAGTGTCTATTTCATATTGAATTGCTGTACTTCTTTAGGCTGAAGGTTGTCTTGCATGATATGAGACAGATATATGTTGACTACTAATTTCTCAGTATACTATTGTTAACTGAAATTTGAAGTTTATATATATATATATACACCAAGAAATTAAACTCGACTTGATATTTTTATTTACAATCTTAATATTTTTTCAAATTAAGTAATTTAAAAATTTATCAGCGTGTATTTGTATTTGATTATAAATATTTGGCATGTTTTTATAGTCCTGATAAAAGCAAAGATGAAGGGATCAGCAGTGAACATACAGCCACTCTTGAGAGGCTACGCCAAAATCAACGCCAGGACTACCTCAGAGGATCTGTTTCGGGATCAGTACAAGCAACGGATCGCTTGATGAAAGAATTGCGAGAAGTATATCGCTCTGAAAGTTTCAAAAAAGGTAAAGGATTAAATTTTCTATCATCTTGAGTTAGTATTTAAGATTATTAGCTTGTTATGGGGAACTGAATAATGCATTATAGCCAATTATTTAAAAAGCAATCTAATCTTTAATGATCATCCAAAGTTTGGTTAAGTTGTTGTTTTTTTCATAAGAAAGGCTTATTATCACAGCTGGCTAAAAAAACTTATCCAAGACGAAAAAAAGTTGTGGAATATAAATTACTTATCAAAAGTATGTCTATAAAAGCAAAAATTAGTAGTTAAAAAAAAGCAAACAATTTTTTTGTTTTGTAATAACTACTGTAATGTTTTTAATGATTGAACTGGATTTAGCTTGGTTTTCCTACAGATTTAGTTGATACACAACTAACAAAATTTTTAATCTTTATTCAAAATTTATATCAACTTTTCCTTTGCCCAATTGTGATTTTTAATTATTTAAAAATGCTTTGGATTATTGAAAATCATTACATCATACTTAAATTCACTATCTTCAGAATGGTAATGTTATTTTCAAAGTTATGTGCAGCTAATATGGTATGGCAGTACAATTTAAGGCAATTAACAGTATTGGAAGATTCTATGGGTTGTTTTTTTTTTTTTGCTAAATTTACTTTTATCTTTTTTAAAGATTTATATCTCTCCCAGAATGTGATTAGAAATGTTGCTAGCTTCAGAAATTCACAATAGTAGTCAGTAACACCAGCAATTAGAAATGATCTGTGGTGAATAAACAGATATTTTTGAACAGGGAAGTTTTAAAAAATGGACAAAAGATTGGACTTTTTTCTGCAAATCACAGATAATCGAACAGTAATTGCAGGAAAGGCCGATTGAACATTTTCAAAACTTAGAATAGTTTTGTTCATTAAATAAGATTTATTATATTTGCATATGAAAGATTTTAATAATGAAGCAAGATCAGTTTAAATCATTTGAAAAGAAAGCTCAGTTGTGTTAGATTGTATATTGCAACAGGAGGTATTCTTTTGCAAATAATGTAAAAGTTATTTAAAATAAAAATAAATTTCATCTTTTGATTATCTGTACAAATTTCATAATGAGAATACATAAACACACATACATATAGATGCACATATACATATAGATATACATATAGATGCTAAAGTGCAATCAGTTATATATTTGATGTGCTAAACTAACCGTTGTGGAAGATTTCAGTATGGTAATGTATTTTCTGGAATTATTTTTATATGTTTGCATGTAACGCTCTCCCATTAAGTGATGGCTCTTAAAATAAAGAAATGTAGTGGTAGTTTAAGCAGTCTTAATTTACTAATGTCAATTTAAAATGTTGAAAAATATTAGATTTTGTTACTCATAACTACAAGATAACAACAAGATTTTGTTACTCATAACAACTATTCCAACAAGATAATATATATATTTATAGTTGACTCAGGAGGGGCCTGATGGCCGAATGGCTAGCGCTCTGGCGTTCGGTACCACAGGTATCGGGTTCAAATCCCGGCTTTTGCCCATGGGTGTTGTAGTAGTTCAGAATTCACTTTAAGCCGTAGGTCCCGGTCCTAATAGGATCGTAGAGGGCGCTGCGGGGGCATTGTTACTCTGTGTCCGTGGCTTACCATCAAGTTCCCCCAGTCCTTATGGCGAAAGATCACGGTCTATTTGCCAGCTGCATTAGAAAAGAAAAATAATAGTTGACTCGAGATTTCTAAGGTAGAAATAGAAATGAAAAAAAAGGTCCAGTAAGCTGTTTAAGAGACAAGAATATGTTGAAATTTTAGAATACTGATCATTCTTAGAGTCAAAATTTGTTGAATATGCTGAATCATATCGAAACAAAAAAAATATTGCATACAGATGTTTTTGAAAATAATAATTTAGATTAAAAACATCATAAATGTGTTACATAAAACTTTATTGTATGGCATGTTTAACACTATAACTTATAAACTAAATTTAATAAATATTTTATTTTTTTAAATAATAACTTTGATTTGCATTTAGAGTATTTTCACGTAATTTTACAATTGACAAGTAATCGAATCTTCCTATTTTTTAATGCAATGCTATAATTAAATTAATTATAATGTCTATAGTCAGAGTTATTTTGATCAAGGTTTATTTTAAAGGTGTATTCACAGTAGAGCTTGTAAATGACAGTCTTTATGAATGGAATGTAAAGCTATTAAAAGTGGATCCCGACAGCCCTCTTCATAATGATTTAACACTGTTGAAAGATAAAGAAGGGAAAGATTGTATTTTGTTAAATTTGTTATTTAAGGTATGTCTATTATGTAATTTTAATTTTTTTAATATTTAATGTAATTGATTATGCTGTTTATTGAAAAGTGACTCAAATAGCATACATAGATTTGAAAGTCTGAATTCTTTTTTTTTTATTATTATTTCAATGTCTCTCTAAATATTAAGACTTTGTTTATATGTCAGTGCATAAAGGCAGACTTGTAAATTTCTAACATTAATAGATCATCCAACTAATATCGCAATATTATGAATTATTGATTTATGTATATTAAAAATATCAATTTTTAATCGGACATTTTGAACATTTTATTTCTTTTTCATGAACCTCATGAAAAATAAATTTTTTTTCAAAAATAGTTTTTAATGATTATTTTCTAGTATGTTCATTTTAGTTCACTCAACTTGTCATCTTGTTGTCTTCAACACAGAAACTGTAACAGTTTTCAAAGCAAATTATCTCCTTTTTCCTAATTGATTATATATATATTTGATTGCAAAACATCTGATTTAGACTTCATTTAGTACTACATAATTAGTCAGATTCACATAATTTTCCCTGAACAATTTCAATACAATTTTCCTGGATAGTACTACCATTTTTCTTGCACATTTAAGTAAGCAAAATTTATACCAATCAATATATTAAATTTGACTGCACGAAGGAAAAAATGTTGAGAATTGGGAGATAATTACTATCAAGCTTATTATAAAAAGAAAGAGGGGAGAGGTAAATTTTATTAAATTTGACTGCACGGAGGAAAAATGTTGAGAATTGGGAGATAATTACTATCAAGCTTATTATAAAAAGAAAGAGGGAGAGGTAAATTTAAAGGTATTTAATTTAAAACCTCTTCTTATACTTAAAGTAAATGAACTGTAAATATTTTTGAAATATGCTTCTGTAACGAAGAAAGAAAAACGTGCAAATAAATCACTGTAGTATATTAAGGAATGTTTAGTTTATAATATGCAAAACTTTTGTGATGTTTTTATGTTTTCATAATTTTCTTACTATGTAATATTGTTCAAACCTTCTATATTCTATAAGATTTTACTTTCCCATTTCCAAATAAACAACATGTTACAAAATACTAATGTTAACAAAAAAATGAATTTAATATAAAATTGTTCCAAAGTTAATTCTACGAAACATACAAATAGCCTTTGTTTCGATTATCAATTTTCAAATAATGTATGCCTTCAAATTTTTATTTCTTTCTCTCTCTCACACACACACACATACATGAAAATTTTAAAATAATTTCTAATATTGTCTGTTGGTCATTTTTAATACCATAAAATATTATAATAATGGAGATAGAATTAATATAATTCATTATAATTATTGCACTGCATATTCATTCCAATTTTTATTGCAGGAAGCATATCCTTTTGAACCTCCTTTTATACGTGTTGTCCATCCAATGATTACTGGAGGCTATGTCCTTGGAGGTGGTGCTATTTGCATGGAATTGCTCACAAACAGGTTATTTATTTTATTTTGCAAGAATTACAAAATTAATATTCAGATAATAAAAAAATGCTGTAAGTTAAAGAAAAGTGTGTATACAAGATTTTTAGAATTATTCAAAAGTACATTTGTACAATAGTACATTTGTTTATGGAGGTTTCTTTCTCTGTCATTTATTGTTCATTTTTGGTAAGTTTTTGCTATCCATTCAGGAATTTTGTTTTATATGACATGTAGTTATTTGTAATTTAAAAAAATAAAGATACTTTTATTTAACAGCTTTTTTCTTTTCTTTTCATAATGAAGTTTGAATCTTCATTTAATGTGTATGGGGAAAATATCCCCTCTCTCCGCTTCTGTATATAAGAATCCTTCCCCCAACCCCTCCCTAAATGATTGTATATCTTAAAATGTTTCTTTTAACTTTTTCAAAATTATTTCTGTTATATGCATGTTATAAACTGTATGCTAGTAAAACTATGGAGTATTTATAAAATTTTAATTTATTTTTTTTTTATTAGTGTATTAAATGTCCTGATATTTTTGCTCTTTTCTTTTATGTTCATATTAACAAATTTGCCTTGCTGTAATAAAAAAAAATATTATTGTGCATATTTGTTATGGATGGCTTGCTCTTCATAATTTTATAGTAATGAAATATTGTTCCAGCAGGGTTGGAGTAGTGCTTACACTGTTGAAGCTATCATTCTTCAAATTGCTGCAACTTTGGTTAAAGGCAAAGCTCGTATTCAATTTGGTGGAAATAAGGTATTTTATTTTTAAATTCTTAAATGTATATCAAATTCTTTAAACAAAAAATATGTTATACATTTTTAAAAAAAATTTTTTATTTATTTTATATTTTATGCCATTGTTGATTAACAATATTTTTTTTATGTAATTGTGGGTTGTATTCCAGAGTCAATACAGTTTAGCACGAGCACAGCAGTCATTTAAGTCCTTAGTACAAATACATGAAAAGAATGGTAAGTTTTTTTATTTTGTAATTTAGCCTAATAAAATTTTGTAAAAATTAAAATAAAATTTATAATTTGTATTTTATTTTATTAACCAGCTTGAATACTGTTTTTATATGTAATTTTGGAAATACATTTTTTTAATTTTAGATCAGGGCTTCACTTTATAAAGTGAAGACCTGATTAATTATTCAATTACCTGATTAATTATTCAGTGAAAAACCATTTATTAAAATGGAAGTATAATCAAAATTAGGTAAAACATGAGAAATTTCTCCAACCATTTAATTTTTGCTTATCTTTTATACACACTGAATCGAGTAGTTTTTTATTGGTGAACAATGTCTTTCTTTCCAATTACCATTTTTTAGAAGTTAATCTACATTAGAGCCTAAATACCTGCTATTTATTTGTCTTTAGCATACTGCCTATAATGTGCTATTACTATATCATATGAAGGAAAGATTTTTTTTAAAAAAGCCTTAGTTTTTCTCACAAAAGTGGAAAAAAAAAAAAATTCTTTAACTATAAAAAATTAAATGTCCAAATAAAAATTTTAAAAAAAAAAATAGCATTAAGTTCATAATTTGTATAATATTTATTAGCCTATGTAATGATTTGCTTGTGTAAATTAGTAACTTATAAAAAACGTCTGCTTGTTTATATATAATCTGTGTGTGCGTGTGTATAAACTTATCTCCTCGCAAAAAGAATTTGTGATTAAAGAAAACTAATTTGAAAATCATTTTCATATTTATTTCTACTGCTAATATTCGATTTACTCCATATATTTCTTTAAAATCTTCATGGTATTCATTTACTATTTGGTTGTTGTATTTTCCTTCAAATAATGTTAATTATGTTTCTTAATTATTAATTTGGTATAATCATAGCCATCAATCTATACAGTTTATCCTTACAATGTAAGGATTTGGGATACATTATAGTTATATGGGCAATTGGTAAAGTTGTATGCCATGTAAATTTTAAAAGATAATCGTAAAATGCTTGTTGATATGGCATGTATACTGCAAAGAGCTTTTCTTGAAAAAAGGATTACTCCACAAAGCAATATAAGAGAAAAACCATATATTTTATTGTATTAGCTGATAATTTTAGAAACTTATTTTAAACCTAAGGTAAGGGAATCAGTCATCTTGTATAAGGGATCCACTATCTTGCAAAAAAAAAAAAAAAGAGCACATACCATTAGCCAGATACAAACGATATATCGCAAATGAAACACATTTATGTTTATGTTAGTGAAAAAAAAATTTAATGAAATGAATTATTTGTCTGATGAAAATGAGTTTTATTTTCTAAATTGTTTATATTGCTAGTTTGCTACGTCGTCTCCAAAACGTACACCAGAAATAATAGAATTCCTTAAATAATGAACAATACAGGAAATTTTTTTCATTTCGGCTTATATATGGATTCTGAGTTTTGGTAAATTGTTTGAAGAAAAAACATTCTCGGCATACATACAGTATTTAGAAAAATATGAAAAACTAAGATTACAGTTCAAAATCTATCTCTTGGGATGAAAACCTGGAAAAAATTGAATTGTTAAAAGTTTGCAGAAAAATTCAGTAATATGGGAAGACTTAAAAGTATGAGTGGGTTAGAGACTTTTATTTATAATTTTGAATTGTAAGTGTTATTAGGTCTTAAATTTAAATTTAAAATAATTTTGGAATACAATCATAAAATTTTAAATTTGATTTATATAATTTTATTTTCTGTATAAATATATATATATTTTACTTATTTATTTATTTTTACAGGCTGGTTTACACCACCCAAAGAAGATGGTTGAGCTGTGGACTGTTTACAATTTAGGACATTTTGTTAACATGCAACTCTAGCATTAGTCCTTCTGTTTGTCATCTTTTTTTAATTCGAGGACTGTTTGAGAAGTGCTTATCCTAACATGATAACATCATCTCCATCTGTCACGATAAGCAAACTCTGATGGGATGATAATTTTCTCTGACTGTAGTTTGCAATCAAATGATACTAAGTAGCAGAAATTATAATTTTTTTCTTTCAAGAAACACATAGTTGAAGCAAAAAGCCAGTATGAAAATATCCTATTTTGCGACCAAATTTTCTTATTTATCTTTTTCCCTCTCTTGTTTTTGTTGCAATATGCCAATTAACATCAATGAAATGCACCTTTTGCTTTTTTTCTTTTATTACTGAGTCAACTATGTTTTTATAACTTTATTGTTTGTATGTAAATCTGTTCCAACAGGCAGTAGATCATTTGAGAAGTATAAAGTGTATAATTTTACATTTAAAAGGGTATAATACTGATTGTATATTCAATAAATTGTTTTGCTCTTTTAAAAGTTGTCTTTCTTTTGATAGATGTGTTGCAGTTTTATTGTGCTCTCACTGCCATTAAAATTAGCATTGAAAAGGAATTGTCAGAGCCGATTG
Source organism: Caerostris extrusa (assembly GCA_021605095.1). Taxonomy (NCBI): domain Eukaryota; kingdom Metazoa; phylum Arthropoda; class Arachnida; order Araneae; family Araneidae; genus Caerostris; species Caerostris extrusa. Next base: position 213,150 of record BPLR01019012.1, on the reverse strand, counting down.
AAATTTTACATAGATGTTTTTATTACTGAATGTTATAAACAATGCCATCAAATTTTTGAACATATAGTTTTGTTCATTGATTTAATATAGTGCTTTTTCATCTTGTTATAATCCATAATTATTCTAGTTTGGCTACATACATTGCCCAATTTATTGACCAAATCATCCCACAAATTTTCAATCAATAAGAAAAACTGACATAGGTGAGCATAAAAGCATTGAGGAGGAAGTGCTACAACACTCTTGCTATGTGAGGCAGAATATTATCCTGCTGAAACAATCTGAAAGACTTGCTGTAAAAGTCAAGACGTATGATTTAAAGTTATCACCAACATACAGCTGAATGTCATGGTGCCATGGATTATTACTATAAGGGAATTCATCTGCAGTAGTAATTTAAACCATCGCATCAGGTATGAGGCAGAATGTACACTCAAAAAAAAAGGGCAGCCTTAAAATATTCCCCTGAGCCTCAAACATGTAAACAATTATTATCAATATTTCATATTGAATCATGGTTAATCACAGATGATTATCTGTCACCATCCGATACTAGTTGAATCCTACTAAGCAATATACCATTCCAAATGAAAGGGACAATTAGTGATTGCAATATCGGACCAAAAAGTTCAATACAGTATTCGGTATTTTTTAGATCTTAATCCAAATACCGGTAGTAGAAATTTCAGAAAAAGATAGAAAACACAGGTATTTTTTTGTTTTATTAGAGAGTTAAATATCACAAAAAATGTTTGTAACTTATAAATTATAACAGTATATAAAGAATCACAAAAAGTAAAGGAACATCTTATTTATTTAAATCACAAAAAGTGTCAATATCACTATTCAGTCTGTGGTACTATTACAAATTTTTGAAAATGATCTTAAAAACATAATGCATCAATTGTATTATCATTAAGCCTGGAACGTAATTTTGTGCAAAAATTACCATCTGTCGAAAACGCTCTTTCAGCATCTACGCTAGGGGTGCTACTGTTAGCAATGCCCGATATACTTTTTCCAAGTACCTCTAAATCCCTCATCTTCAAATAAATCTATTTCTCGTCGGATTGTCTTGGATATAGCTGATTTCTGTATTGTATTTTGGTTTGTTGAAATTTTTAATTATCGCTAATTCTAATTTTGTTCAAGAGACAATTTTTCTACTATCAACATTAGTGTCATTATAATCTTCGATAACTGTACCGAATTCTTCTGAATGTGAATAGGTTCTGAATTCTGAATAAGAATTTACAGATAAGAATAAGAATTTCACTGATAAGAATTCTAAATTTCTAGTAAATACCGAAAAACCGGTATTTAAACTTCTGAATACGGTATTACAAAAATTGCACAAATGGCTCAAAATACCGGTATTCGGTATAGCGGTATTGCAATCCCTAGTGACAATAGGTTTGACTAATTGAAGTAGCATACATGATGAGTGTTGTAATAGTGAATGATTGTCAGCCAAGCACTTCACATTGGCACAGATGTAGGAGAATGTGGCAGTTCTCTCAAATTATTGGCTATCCTGGAACTAAATCATAGTATGCATAAAACTTCTGTCGATGCTTTTAACACTTTATGCTGTTGTCGAACATAAGTTGAGGGTGGTACTTTGACATGTATGCTCGCTGTCATGCTGCTTTATCTCAATTTATCCAAATGCTGTTTAAAAATGCAACGGATAAAAATTGATAAAAGTGGAAATGAAAACTTTTAAAGGAACCACTCTAATACTCGAAAATCTTGCAATCATTGCCTATGACAGCTTACAAATTCCTTTTTAAAATACAAGAAACATTGCTCATGCTTTTTCCAACCAAAAAGAATATAAATAATAAATAAAAAGTAAATTTAAAAAAGAAAGAAATAGATAAAATTACAGATCAAATAGATCATAACATTTTAACAGTTAAATGATGATTAGAATATATGAAATACAATTAGTACTTGAAATAAAAGTGAATAGGATATAATAACCCTTTACAGGGTCCACGGAATGTTCACTGGTTTATAAAGTTTGTGGGATTCATTTCAATCATTTGTTAGTTATGATTAGGTTAAATTTTCTGCGTATTATGCTTGCCAGTCAAGCTTTACCCTAGCAAATCAATAAAACCGAGTTACACTCATGTCCATAAATTAAGGATTATTCAGAATCACACAGATATTGAACTGTAAAATAAAAATTTCACCTGTAGAATTATCACACACATCTTGAAGAAGAATATGCAAATTACAGGGAAACCACCAGATGGCGCGGATAGTACGTCACAATGACGAGAGTGTAAGAGAGGGGTATATAAGGAATGGTGGCAAAGAAGTAAAATTGTTCACAAGCGCTTTAAAAAGCCGTTCAGTGCAATAAGCACAAAGGAAGCATTTGGATGATTTTTTACGTGGTAGAATTATCGGACGACTGGAATGTGGACGTACCCAGCTGGAAGTATCCGAGGAACTTGGAATCGCCCAGAGTGTCATCTCCAGGCTTTGGCAACGATTCCAAGATGATGGTAATGGGAGTAGATGTTACAGCACAGGTCGCCTCCGAGTTACAACGCCGAATGAGGACCGGTATTTAGCAACAGTTACTGCCAAAAGAAACAGACGGAGCCCAGCATCAGACCTGTCTCGTCAGCTCTCTTCAGTTACCGGTACGACAGTTTCAAGGCAGACCGTGTACAGACGCTTAGGGCACATTGGTCAATATGCTCGTAAGCCTGTCAGATGTGTTCCACTTACCGCAACTCACTGTCGCCTGCGATTAACCTGGAGTAGACATCATGCATTGTGGACACCGCAACAGTGGTCTTGTGTGATGTTTTCCGAAGAGTCCAGGTTTAGTTTGCAGTCTGATTCTCGCCGGACTTTCATGGAGAGCGCCAGGTACCCGTTACCACCAAGAGAACACCATTGAACGACACCGTTACGGTGGTGCAGGATGGCTCGTTTGGGAAGGAATTATTCTTGGTTCCAGAACTGACCTGCATGTTCAGAGTGTAACATGACAGGCCACATCTATCGGGATGTCATTCTGGAACAACATGTACGTTTGTTTCGAGGCGCCGTGGGTGCTGAATTTCTGTTTATGGATGACAACGCCCGTCCTCACCGTGCAAACATTGTAGACGAATGCCTTCAATTGGAAGATATCACCCGTATGGATTGGCCAGCACACTCACCGGACTTGAATCCAATAGAGCATGTGTGGGATATGCTTGGCCGACGAGTTGCAGCCGTCAACCGGAACTTCGGACGGCATTGCTTGATGAGTGGTGTAATATACCCCAAGATCAAATGTATAATTTGATACTCAGCATGCCTAGGCGTTGTAAGGCCTGTATTGCATCGTCCGGGAGACATACTCCATATTAACCATCATACTAACCATGTTATACTGTTTTTTGTAAATAGGTTCTTTTTTGAAATTTGCTCCAGGGAGTAAAAATCACAATTTTATTAATTATGTCAAACATATAGCATCTTTTTTGCTCTTTACCTTTTGTTTAATAAATAGACTTTACAAATAAGTCAAATTTGTTTTGCTTCTGTCTCTTTCTTTGCCTGAACTTCATTATCCTTAATTTATGGACATGAGTGTATTATCATTCTGTGTTTTTATCCAACTTATTACAGAAACTAATAAATAAGCTATAAGAAGAATAAGCTATTCGCTGTCGCGGGTCGGATGGATGACACTGGCGGCCCGTAGTTTGGAGACCCCTCTCTAGAGCATCTTGGATGATGCTCTGAAGCAGATAGTATCCATGCAAGAGTACTTCAAGGCAATTGTTTGTGTGAGAGTGGTTGCTATCAATGTCTTTTATTGGCCTTGTGTAATGCACAATTTTAATCACTTGTATTTATGCTTGCTGCAATCCTTTATGCTAAATTTCATAGTGGTTACAACTCCTTTTAGTGTGCTAATTTACATGCAATCGAGTGTATTTAAATTGGAATGTTTTTTCATAAGCACAACATGTCTGAAAACACTGAATATTAATGATAAGGGAAAACAAGATAAATGTACGTCGGAAAGATTCTATATTAGTAGGAAAAAGTTTTAAGAAATGCGCTTTTCAGTGCTCTGGGGTATTTGTTACAAATTGTGATTGCATCGAGCCCAAAAGTAGTTTACTGAACTGTTATTTCAATTCAGGGTGGTCACTCAACCTAAAAACCTAGAAAAATTGTGGAATTTTTGAAGAAAAATTCTAGAACCAAACAGTAAAAAAGTGACCAAATCATGGAAATCCTATGTTGTAGCTACATATATATATGTAAAAAAAATTTATTTATAAAATATGTATATAATCTGGCCATGTCATTTGATTGATCCTAGAGTTATATTTTAAAATAGCATACTAGGCTCGAAGTTAGTGGTTACAATCACAAAATTTGTGTGTGTGTTCTGCATTATAGATGAAATAAGATGAGCCCAATTCGGTAACACTAGCGTTCTAGATGCATTTTAATTCATCAATTTTAAAATTTTTAATTAAATTTAAAATGAAATTTTATATAAAACAGATAAATTATTTTTATATTTCTAATTCTCAGTGCACTTTTAAATATGTATAGGTTACGTTTTAACGCTGCAATTTTCGCTTTTTTTGAAATGTCTGCTTCTAACATATGATTGGCGAAGCGCCGATTTCCTTTAATTTTTTTTTCTCTCAAATTATATTTCTGTTATTCCTTTTATCTGCTGACTGTCCTTGTGGTAACCATATAACATGTGGGCTGAAAGTTAGTAGGCTGACATATAGATGGCGCTACTAGTATTAAATGCATATGATTTTTAGTTAGCCCTAACCTTCAAATGACACGTGTATAAAGGCCCCACAGACAGCTGTTGCACTATTAGTATGTGAGTTATAGCATTTTTAGTGTTCATCACTCGATTGAACTCTGGTGTGAAATGATGTAGCCATGTTTCATCCATTGTCACATATCGACGCAAAAAATTCTGGTTTTATTACGATTGAACAGCTCCAAACACTGCCTAGAATCATCAATTCGTTGTTGCTTTGGCTCGATTGTGAGCTCTGCGCGGCACCCCTTTGAACAGAGCTTTCGCATATCCCGATATTCATTCACGATATGTACAAAACGTTCTTTTGATATCTTTAACTATCTCAATCAACTTCACTTTACGGTTATCCAGAAATTATTTTGTGGACTTTTTGGATGTTTTCGTCGGTAACAGCCTCTTTGGGGCGTCCCTGCGTGCATCGTCCTCGGTGCTCATTTCGCCTCGTTTAAATTTAGCAAACCACTTCTCTACGCTTGATTTTCCTGGTGCAAAGTCCGAATAATGTTTATCAAAAGTCAAGCCTTGGCTTCAATAGTATTTTTTTTTCGATAAAAAGGAATTTTTACACAAAAATTCCTTTTATCCATTTTTCAATCTAGCAAAAGTTGCTTCATTAAAATGCTGTAACTCACGTACTAATAGTGAACAGCTGTCAAATTTACACACTTGTCTTTCGAAAGTTAGGACTAACTAAAAATCACATGGATTTAAATACTAATAGCGCCATCTATGTGTCAGCCTACGAACCTTTCGGCCCACCTGTTATAGCAGGTTTTCACGAGCCTCGACCCTCTACAAAACTACTAAATATTTAAGAAAATCTAAATTTCCTTTGTTAATGATGGTTAAACTTTTTTCAGCCTTTTGTTAATCAACTTGGAATTGTACCGTACGATCCTGAACTTCGAAACCAGGTGATATTGAGAGATTTTTTTTTTTTTTTTTTTTGCGGCCCATGAAAAACCCATTTTGGGGTTCGTAGGCTGACACATAGATGGCGCTAATAGTATTAAATCCATATGATGTTTAGTTAGCCTAACCTTCAAAAGACACGTGTATAAATTTGACAGCTGTTTGCACTATTAGTATGTGAGTTATAGCATTTTTAGTGAAGCAACTTTTGTTCGTTTGAAAAAAATGGATAAAAAGGAATTTCTTGTGTTAATAAAGCATTGCTTTTTGGCGAAAAAAAATACTATTGAAACTAAGGCTTGGCTTATAAACATTATTCGGACTTTGCACCAGGAAAATCAACTGTAGAGAAGTGGTTTGCTAAATTAAAACGAGGCGAAATGAGCACCGAGAACGATGCACACAGTGGACGCCCGAGGAGAGGCTGTTACCGACGAAAACATCCAAAAAAAGTCCACAAATAATTTCTGATAACCGTAAAGTGAAGTGGATTGAGATAGCTGAGACCCTAAAGATATCAAAGGAACGTGTTTGACATATCGTGAATGAATATTTGGATATGCGAAAGCTCTGTTCAAAGTGGGTGCCGCGCGAGCTCACAATCGACCAAAACAACGAACTGATGATTCTAAGCAGTGTTTGGAGCTGTTCAATCGTTTTAAATACGAATTTTTGCGTCGATATGTGACAATGGATGAAACATTGCTCCAGCATTTCACACCGGAGTCAATCGACAGTCAGCCGAGTGGACTGCACGTGATGAACACTAAAAATGTATAACTCACATACTAATAGCGCAACAGCTGTCAAATTTATACACGTGTCTTTTTTGAAGGTTGGGGGCAAACTAAAAATCATATGTATTTAATACCAGTAGTGCCATCTATGTATAAGCCTACGACCTTTTCAGCCCACACCTGTTACTTCATTATTTGTGGGAAAGAAACGAGTTAAAATAAATTAGTGGTGCTTTAAACAGAAAATGTAATCATAAAAGAAAATCGATAATACTTATACAACTTTAGATTCTAAATTTGTTGGCAAATAACTGTCATAAAACCTATGTTTTTTATTTTTCGTTTTGAGTTTTTGAAACGAAAATAATTAATCGTGTTTTTGAAAATAGCTATGAAAATTCGCTCTCAGAAATTGCCCTTCCTAGCGAATTCAAACGAATGTTGATGTTATGTTCATTTTATTTAATAGGGCCTGACTGGCCGAGTGGCTAGCGCTCGGTACCACAGGTATCGGGTTCGAATCCCGGTGGTGCCATGGATGTTTGTAGTGGTTCGGAATCCACTTTAAACCTTAGGTCCCGGTTTAACAGGATCGTAGGGCATTGTTACTCCGCGTCCGTATCTTCAAGTTGCATGCGCCCCTTGGATAATGCAAAGTGAGTAACGTCTGTGCAGCGCTTGCCTTAAGGCATCAAGACCAAGATGTCTAAGTGTTTTCTAGCTGCATTAGACAAAAAAAATGTTAATTTATTTAAAAGGAAACAAATATTGCATGTATGAGTGCAGATTTCACAGATTTTATGTATCAATTAGTAGCTATATAGCTGTAATAGGATTTAATTTCTTAAGAACTTTTTTTCACTTAAAACGAATGTTCTGTTATTCTCTTGATGTGATTGTAAATACTAGTGCATGTCACTTTCCAAAATTGCATAATTTATTTATTTGGTAAAAAAAAAAAAAAAAACAGATCAACAGTCCCAGTCTGTTTAGCCATTGGTATGCACAAGATGTCCGCAGAGCGACAAACCAAACCTTCCCTAGAACGTCTTCGAATGTGTCTTTTTGAGTTTGGAGATCGTCTTTTACTCTGAGAACCCCCCCAAAGGACTACGCTGTATGGACCTGGATCTGAGAAATTTGAAACCAGTCTATCTATCTGGTGATATAGGATAGGACGAGATCCCCCTCCATCTGATAATATGGCACGCAAACTATTTAATCACTCCGGCCACTGCATTGTATGACCATCACTGATTTTCACAACATTGCGAGCAAAGTATTTTCCAGCACGTCGATGATGAGCATCATTAAACTCCGCTTTATCTCCAGATTGTATGTTTCCATCGTCTTTGTAAAACTCCTGTAAGATAGGCTGCCTTATCTACCAATTGGCTAGTGATCTGGCCTTTGACGAATCTGACAGTTACATGGATGCTTGCGAGTGGTTCGGAATCCACTCTAAATTGTAGGTCCCGGTCTAATTAGCCCAGAGCGTGCAGAAAATGACCGTAGAGTGATCGTTACCAAACCTGTAAGATAGGCAAACTAGAACGCATTGCAAGGAGAAAGTTACCTCATACGTGCCGCGCGGAAAAGGCAAACCAAGATTAAAGATAAATGAGAGAGAGAGAACAGGTGTACAGTGGGGGCAGACTGAGAAAGGCAGGCACAGGAGAACAGACACTGAGCAAGTGTTCAGTGTGAAACTACATGTACAGGAATTCAAAAAGAACAGGTTGTTCATTTTGTAATACCTTTAATTTGTACAATATTTCTGCAGATTGGAAAATTTATTTTGAGATATAGGTATGGCAGTGGGATTAAGAATAATCGATTTCGCCATGTTCCTTTTGGCTGGGTACTGAAATCCGTCGTTAACGCAATCATTTGCCCTTTTGAGTTACTTAGATTTTTAGAGTTTAAGTTAACATTACTAGATAAATTACCATGATGAATATTGCAATTTAATACTGGGCAAGAACCTAAAAAGTCTTACCTGGTCGTTAAGGAAGTTCACTTTGCTGCTGGTTTATGTCACAATGTTTTCCATTTTTTGGTGGACCACAGGATCTACTTCAATGTCCGAATCGTTCAAGTACGTTAGGTACAGAGAAAGGACCTTTTCATCTGCAGCTTTTTCATTAGCCATTTGTTGCATGCGCTTGCAGATATGCTCAGCCGACTGCAGACTTTCATCGTTAGGGGCCCTGAAAAGGACTCTGCCTGTCAGCGACCTCAAAGTCATGAAAAAACAATTGGGATAAGGTGATCTTATGACTGAGATTTTCTCATCGTCCAGACCAATATTTTCTTATTAGCTAAGAAGCTACTTGATTTCAATATAACTGACCAAGCACATAAAAGTTGGAATTATGGGCATGGTGCAATATCAGATCCTGACGTAATCAATGTTATTGAGAAAAAATGAAAGGCTCAGAGAGTAGAAAGTTTACTCTGATCGTAGAATTATAATAAAAAATTGATCAATTTCAAGTACCTTCTAGGGGTGTTCAAAATGTGTTCCAATTGCGCGTCAGTCGGTCATACCTCTGCAAGTTGCCCATCTCAATCAAAATGCGTCAAAAATCTAATCAATCTAGTTCCAGGTCTTGTTCATGGTATCCCTTAAAAAAAAAAAACCGCATAGTATGAAAAAGCTATTAGTTATGCTGATAAAGTGAAAAGTATTTTTTTTGCCTTATAAACAGATGATTCGCATACCTTCGTACTGGGAAGTTTCCTACAAAAGCAAAAGTATCAAATTAACATGTATAAGGTAGATAACTAATGCACCTGATGTACCTTTCATTCTTTCAGTTTCTAAAACGTTTTCAAATCTCACTACTCAATCCACTTGTTCTACCAAATCTACGCAAAAATCTGCAACATCATCAGCAAGAATGTACCCCAGTCATTAACAAAGAAAAAAACTCTAGTAAACAACATATCACTTCTGTCATCCTAGTCCCGGAGAGTTTATATATTACTCATTTTTAGCACTGTTATGAGCCGTTACTACGAATAGTATTTAAGGGCAATGAAATACACACACACACACACACACACACACACACACACACATATATATATATATATATATATATATATATATATAACTAACCCGGCAAACGTTGTTTTGCCATATACATTATTTCTATAAAATATTTTTTTAGTTAAATAGAAAAAAAACTAACTTACTATAAGTGTGTGGAAATGTGGAAGAGGAATGGAACGTTGCGGACACTAACGGCGTATAAAATGATAATACACTAACCATTTATTTATTTCATCCTTTATATTTTATTAAATTAATAAATATATTTTAAATTACACTATATAACAGTTGTATATACATCAAAAATAGTTATTTAGATATTTACTACTAATTAAGGCAATTAAAAAATAATCAACATCAATCTCTAAGTGCAATGGGGCGTACAATATTTTTGGTTAGTCCGTCTTAGCCAACACAAACAAACTGGATGGTTTGCGCACATGCCACGTATAGTTAGTTATCCGTGGGAAAGACATGGTGTGCTCAAATCTAAGCCACAAACAGACATCGTTTGGCCTTGCGACTTATTGATTGTCATTGCGAATGCCAATCTAATTGGAAATTGAATACGTTTGAATTCAATTGGCACATCTGTGGGAATCATAGGGATTCGTGGCAGCAATATATTTTCGCCTCGGTACTTACCATTCAAAATATATATATTATATTCTATTATATATATGGGATTTATTTGTTTGGTAATCACCAGATAGCGACACCTTACGGTCGCTTGTATTCGACAGAGCTGTTTACAACGAGGTGGGGGGTATTGAACTTTGAACTCTGAGAACCCACGAGAAGGGGAGAGGGCCCCTTGGATGAGAAAAAAAAAAAAAAAAGCCCCGCATGGCGCGGAAGAGAACGCTGGGAGATGGCAAAACTGCAACGCGCTGCGTCAAGCAGCGGTAGAAAATGGTTGTGAATGATTAACAATTAATATAAATATTGATGTAAAGATATTCATTAAATATGTGTTGTTGAGAGAAAACCAACGCTTCGTTGATGTGTTTGGAAATACACCCCTAGACACCCACTTCAAAAGTTCAGCTTTTGGTTAGACTGGTAGAGAAGTCTAACAAAACTGTAGGTTCGGCTGGGATGAATCCATCGAAACCGGTGTAACCCTACAAAAATTGGGGTTTCGGCTGGGATGCATCTTTTGCAAGCGGATTAAATCTACACACACACACACACATATATATATATATATATATATATATATATATATATATATATATATATATATAAATGCGATAAGAGGTCTACATCAAGGATTCGCTTGCCTACTATTCAATTTAGCGTTAGGAAACTTCATCAGAGATAGAGGATTAGACCTTTGAGTCTAATCCTCTGTATGGAACAGGTCGCTGCAAAAACTGGTTTACAAAGGTAATAAAGATATTATTGAAAGACCAAAAAAAAAAAAAAAGCTGTAATAGAGGCTTTTTTTACCCCTCGAATCTTTTTGCCACAAACATGAGCCTCACAGTTAATAAGGATAAAATCAATTCATGAAACTCTTGCCTTCCACAGTAAATTATTGCAACCAGTTGCACATTAATAGCTACATCTTCAAAAGTTTGATGAATTTAAATATCTTTGCCACTATAATCAATTACAAGAAAAAAAAAGCTGATAAAAGAAATTGATAACATAATTAAAATGGCTAATAAATGATTTTTTGAGTTGAGAAGACAACTGAGATCTAATCTTATCTGTCGCAAAACAAAATTAAGAATATATAAGACACTCAATGCAGCCTGTTTTACTTTATGCAAGTGAAACATGGACTTTAAACAAAGATATACAATGCTCATTGGAACTAGCTCCATGTTTGAGAGGAAAAGTCCTCAGACCAACCTTTGGCCTAATGTAACAACGAGAACGATGGCGAATAAGATACAGCTTTGAACTGTACATACTGCATAGACAACCACAAATCGTGCAAGTGATCGGTAGTATTAGATTAAAACAGCTGGACCATTTCTGGAGAAGCCCGGAAGATAATCCCACTAAGATCTTGTCATTCAAAAAACTTGATAGATCACGACCTAAAGAAAGTCCACCGACTAGATGACATTGAATTTTTTAAGTATTGGAGATTTGATTTGTCGTTTTACGGTCATTTTGTGCACACTTTGGGTTAATTAGACCGGGACCAGCTTAATGTGGATTCTGAACCACTAATAAACATCCAAGTTACATAAGTATTGGAGAAGAATCGCTGTATCAAGAAGACGTTGGAAGGAGCGCGCTTGGAACCAGGGCCTGTTGAGCTTGTGATGAAGAAAAACAATATAAGGCGATAGACTATAAACTATTGGGCTCTGTCTATGCAAGTTCGAAGACTGCCTTCTTTAGTGTTACGTTTAATACCGATCGGGCTCTCTAGTAACAATGAATTTTATAAATCTTTTAGCCCTTGGGTTTTCACAAGGCTTCAGTTGCTCTATGGAGGTGAAAGTGAAAAAAAAAAAAAAAAAAAAATGTCACAATCCTCCGCAAAATGTGACATTCCTGTATTGCTCTGTAAATTTCAAAATTCATCGTTATTTCACAATTGAAATTTTACACCCTAAACATTAAATGCGGAAAGTCTTTTTTGCAAATCCAATTTGATCAGGGAATATAAAAAAAATTTTCTTCCATTTCTGGTTAAAATCCTGCTGCCAAGGTTCGAATCCTGGGCAAGAGTTTTTTTTCAGATCCACGAAATATCAGTTGCAAATTTAAAACATTTTAATTGTTCGAATTCGTTATATCTTCAAAACAAAAAGCTTTACCTCATGACAACCTCATGAAAAACATTCTTCTATTATTAGAAGATATATCATTATACACTCATGTCCATAAATTAAGGATAATTCAGAATCACACAGAAATTGAACTCTAAAATAAAAATTTCACCTGCAGAATTATCGCACACATCTTGAAGAAGAATATGCAAATTACAAGAAACCGCCAGATGGCGCGGATAGTACGTCACAATGACGCGAGTGTAAGAGAGAGGTATATAAGGAATGGTGACAAAGAAGTAAAATTGTTCACAAGCGCTTTAAAAAGCCTTTCAGTGCAATAACCGCATAGTTATGGAACAAAGGAAGCATTTGGATGATTTTTTATGTGGTAGGATTATCGGACGACTGGAATGTGGACGTACCCAGCTGGAAGTATCCGAGGAACTTGGAATCGCCCAGAGTGTCATCTCAGGCTTTGGCAACGATTCCAAGATGATGGTAATGGGGGAGTAGATATTACAGCACAGGTCGCCCCCGAGTTACAACGCCGAATGAGGACCCGTATTTAGCAGTTACTGCCAAAAGAAACAGACGGAGCCCAGCATCAGCCCTGTCTCGTCAGCTCTCTTCCAGTTACCGGTACGACAGTTTCAAGGCAGACCGTGTACAGACGCTTAGGGCACATTGGTCTATATGCTCGTAAGCCTGTCAGATGTGTTCCACTTACCGCAACTCACTGTCACCTGCGATAAACCTGGAGTAGACATCATGCATTGTGGACACCGCAACAGTGGTCTTGTGTGATGTTTTCCGAAGAGTCCAGGTTTAGTTTGCAGTCTGATTCTCGCCGGACTTTCATATGGAGAGCGCCAGGTACCCGTTACCACCAAGAGAACACCATTGAACGACACCGTTACGGTGGTGCAGGATGGCTCGTTTGGGAAGGAATTATTCTTGGTTCCAGAACTGACCTGCATGTTCAGAGTGTAACGATGACAGGCCACATCTATCGGGATGTCATTCTGGAACAACATGTACGTTTGTTTCGGGCCCCATGGGTGCTGAATTTCTGTTTATGGATGACAACGCCCGTCCTCAATGTGCAAACATTGTAGACGAATGCCTTCAATTGGAGGATATCACCCGTATGGATTGGCCAGCATACTCACCGGACTTGAATCAATAGAGCATGTGTGGGATATGCTGACAGACGAATTGCAGCCCGTCAACCCTCTCCCACCTGTCAACCGGAACTGGTGTAATATTCCCAAGATCAGTTTGATAATTTGATACTCAGCATGCCTAGGTGTTGTAAGGCCTGTATTGCATCATCCGGGAGACATACTCCATATTAACCATCATACTAACCATGTTATACTGTTGAGCTTCAATAATATGACAGATTATTGAAGCTCAACTGGTACATGAGGAATGTAGATATTCAAAAATTGATCTTTTAAAAAGTATTCAGAAACAACACTCATTGAACTTCTTCAATAATCTGGCCATCCTTTGAACATATCCTCCATATTACAAATATTAAAAGCCCATAAAATTATTTTCTAACCTCCCATTTATTTGATTTTATTTGATTTTTTTCTTTGTTCTGCAATTCTTTCTAGTATCTACTAATTTCTGGGTTTGCCAATGTTTTCAATCTTGAAAGTTTGCCACCATAGAGGTAGTTACCTGATGGGGTTAGTTGCGCTCTAATAAATTACCAGAGTTATTATTATTAGCATGTTCGAGTCCCGGCGGTGCCATGGATGTTTGTAGTGGTTCGGAATCCACTTTAAACCGTAGGTCCCGGTCTAATAGGATCGTAGAGCGTTGCGGGGGCATTGTTACTCCGCGTCCGTGTTTATCTTCAGGTGACACGCGCCCCCTGGGTAATGCAAAGTGAGTAACGTCTGTGCAGTGCATGCCTTAAGGCATCCAAGATGACCATGTCTAAGTGTCTGCCAGCTGCAGTAGAAAGAAAAAAATTATTAGCTTTTACAGAATGACAACAATGGATCAATAAACAATCTTTTTAACAATTATATTTTTTGCCGTAACTTTTAAAATGATTTCTTTTTATTCTTATCACAAGTAATTTTCTCATGAAGTCTACAAATGATTTATCATAAATCACCAATGCAACATTTGGGGTGCATAAAATATAAGCAGTCATTTTTTTTAAAGTTTCAAAAATAGTACCACAATCAACATTGCCTCAAAATTCCTTTCTTCAATGAAAGCAAAATTCGTGTGAACGAATAACAGTATAAGCAGTTTCATTCTAATAAAATCTGGGCCACATCAGAAACTTCGAATCGATTCAATATCTCATTCTTTGAGGATTAGAGGTTAGTTAAAAATTAAGATATTGTTCATTACATGCAAAAACTTTATTTAGCATTAGAAAAGTCTAATTTTTGCACCCCATATCATCTACCAAAAAATTATCATATAGTGATTTCAACAGGATGAAACGATTTCGTTAACAATCTGGAGTCCCGGAATGGAGAAGAAAATTAGCGTCCAACTTTTGGCGAACAGAAAAAATTGCCAGTAGGTATCGAGACTCTCAGCAGAGAGGATACAGCGAGACCTCAGAGACGTTAAGCGTAGTCACTAGGGATTGCAATATCGCACCAAAAGTTCAATACCGGTATTCGGTATTTTTTAGATCTTTACCGGTACCGGTAGAATTTTTAGAAAAAGAAAGAAAACGCAGGTGTTTTTTTGTTTGATTTGCCAGTTTTATTAGAGAATGTAAATTTCACAAAACACTCGAAGTGGCAAACCATCTAATGCTGTCATTTCACTTATAATTTCCTCCAAATTATCTTTTTTTTTTTCAAAAAAATCTAAAATCCCTGATGGCTTGGGCTTAGAAACTGTGCTTATGTTTGTATCTTCAAAGCAATTAGATTGTTTCCTCTTTAATAAATTTGCATCATGTTTCGTTTTTAAATGTGTATGGAGTCCGCTGTACTTCCTCCATTCAATTTGATAAATCTGGAACATTTTTTACATTGTGCCACCATATTATTTTCATCATATAAATAATGAAAAAAAAAAAACCGAAGTATTGTCAACTGATTTTTATGTTCTTTAAAGTTATTTTTATTCATCATTATGAGGTATTATTTATGAGTATATATATATATATATATATAATAAATCTGAAAAATATTTGGAACTCTAAAGTATGATATGCAAATACAATATGAATAACAGACTCACCAATTTAAAAAAATATCGAAAAATTACACTTTTTCATAACTACAACCTTGTTTTCACAGATAAAATTCTGAATAATAATTCACAGATAAGAATAAGAATTCTAATTTCTAGTAAATACCGAAAAACCGGTATTTAAACTTGAATACCGGCATTGCAATCCCTAGTAGTCACACTGAAAGAAAATATAGTTAGCACAATCCCCTATGCATAAGTTGGCCTACATATTCTCATCCTGAGAGGAAGTATATATCCTGAACATAGGTAGTATGGGCCTGACAGCCGAGTGGCTAGCGCTCGGTATCTGTTTCGGGTTCCGGCAGTGACTTGGATGTTTGTATTGGTTCGGAATCCACTATAAACCGTAGGCCCAGGTCTAATAGGATCGTAGTGTTCTGGGAGTTATGCTGCGGACGCGAGTAACACTATCTTCAAGCTACACGTGCCGCCTAGGTAGTGTTAAATAAGTAACAGCTGTGTCCTTGATTATGGCATACAGATAACCGTCTCTGCATTAAAATATATATATAATATAGGAAGTGCATCCAAAGCAAACCTGAATTTCTTTTATTTTTGGCTTATAAGTGGAATCCTTCCACGAATCTTGTGTTACCTATTGAGTTAAATATTGTCTATTTTTAATTGTGGTGTTTATGCTTGTAAATAAATCTGTCTTTCAAACAGACCACATCCAGATGCACAAACAAATGACAACTACAGCTGATAAATTTGTTGGTCCATTACACTACATCATATGTTAGTTTCCTTTAAGCCATTTCCACTGATATCTTTTTGAAGATATAATGATTAGGGATTGCAATACCGGGATATCGAATACCGGTATTTTTAGCCATTTGTACAATTTTGTAATACCGGTATCCACAAGTTTAAATACCGTTTTCGATATTTACTAGAAATTTAGAATTCTTATTCAGAACCTATCCACATTCAGAATTCGGTACAGTTATCGACGATTATGATGCCACTAATGTCGATAGTGAAAAGAAATTATCTCTTGAACAAAAATTAGAATTGGAGATAACTAAAAATATTTCAACAAGCCAAAATACAATACAGAAATCAGCTAAATCCAAAACAATCCGACGAGAAATAGATATATTTGAAGATGAGGGATTTAGAGGTAAATACTTGGAAAAAGTATATCGCGCATTGCTAACAGTACCACCCACTATAGCACATGCTGAAAGAGCGTTTTCGACAGCTGGTCATTTTTGCACAAAAATTACGTTCCAGGCTTAATGATAATACAATTGATGCATTATGTTTTTAAGATCACATTTCAAAAATTTGTAATAGTACCACAGATTGAATAGTGATATTTACACTTTTTGAGATTTAAATAAATAAGATGTTGCCTTACTTTTTGAGATTCTTTATATACTGTTATAATTTATAAGTTACACATTTTTGTGATCTTTACATTCTCTAATAAAACTGGAAAAGAAAACAAAAAAACACCTGTGTTTTTCTTTCTAAAATTTCTCCTACCTGTATTAAAACCGGTATCCCGGTATTAAGATCTAAAAAATACCGAATACCGGTATTGAACTTTTGGTCCGATATTGCAATCCCTAATAATGATATTCCCAGAAAGTATTCAAGATGTCGATTTATTATTGTAAGAAAACTGCAATAGGATTTTGGGAATGTTTAGACTGAAAAGCAAGCACACACACAAAAGCAATTTCAAGCATCATAAATAATGAGATATTATACATTATTCAAACTACAGCATACAAAACATGTGAATATATAGTAAAAAAAATTCGTAATACAAAAACTGATTTCATTAAATAATAAAGAATCCGAAGCAAAAAATTCACATGAAGTAATGAAAAAAATTATTAGATAGCCATCAAAAATTTAAGCTACATGTTGCTGTCAATGTAGATGGAGTAGCACAATATTCTATATGCCCTTCTAAAAGGAAAAGAAGTCTTTTTCCTACATTACGATTTTCTATACATGTTTCTAATAATGCTATTGATGATTTTATAGAGTTTTTGTTTCCTCTAAATATTCCAACTTTTTTTCCTTAAATTTAAGAAGTACATAAATGTGAATATTTTTTTTTTTTTTTTTTTTTCAAGAAGAAGCTCCATGAAAAAAGATTAACAATAAAACTTTATTTACAAGGCGATCTACATAATTCAACATAATTTAGATATTGTGAGATTTACAACTTGAGGTAAAACATTCTGGATTTTTATATGAAAAAAAAATCCACAATTTTTAACAACTGTCAACTGACAAAAACATAGCACTTTAAAAAAAAAAAACAATGAAAATAAATATCAATGTTGAGAGACTTAAATAATATAACATAATGCCTTTACACCTAATTACTCTATTACTACATATTACAAAATATAAGTTGATCTTTGCACTTATTTAAAACAACTTATTAATTTTTTTTTACAACCAAAACCTTAAATAACAAGGAAATAGTAAAATTTAAACTACATCTGTAACTTAATTGTTCAAAGAACTTTATGCGTATTACATTTTATATTCAAGGTAATATTTTTGCTAAAAAAAAAAAATTAACAAAGTGCTCACTAAGCAATTAAGATTTCAGTCAACTTTAAGTTCACTTTGATTACTAGCAAGAGTATTTAAAAAGCAATAAAACAATCAACAAAAATTGAGAAATATAAAGAAATTGAGCAATGAACGACTAGGAGAAACGGGAAGTTTCATGTCTTGAAGAAACTAGTAGTTAATATCACTAATTAAAGTGGGCAATAACAAAACCCCACATGAAATAACCAAATGAGTATTTACAATTTTTTTAAACAATTAACACTTCATTGTCAAATTCTGTTTTAAAAGATGCAGAGATATTTAATAAATTTAATGAACTAAAAAATATAATCATTTAAAAAAAATCTTTAACTTAAGTAAACAATCACTTTTTGATCGAGATCAACTTATATGCTTGCGATATATAGAATTCATAATTACTTAAGCCTTTTTTTTTTTTTTTGTGCTTTCAACTATACAAAGATATCAGCTCGTGTAAAAACAACAATGATTTACAAAACAACTAATAAAATACAATAAGCATCAATACAAATAACTGACATAGCATTTAAAATGGAGGATTATAACACACCAAGATTGTAAAAAAAAATCAGCACTGGACAAAATGACTTCTAAACAAATGACTATAAGTTACATATTTGATGATGCAACTGATTGTTGTAAAAAGAGAACCGACAAAAAAAAAAAAGTAAGTTGTAAAACAAAACATTCAATATCCATTATCATACAAAACTGGCAGTGTATTGTCATGGTATAGAAAAGATAAAAAACGTACAAATTGTATAAGGCATAAATCTGTAAATGAACACCTTGAAATCGTTGCTCTGAGCAACTTTCCAGCTAGTTTGTTGTCCGAGAAATTCAGGAATCATTACTAGGCAGTGAGTCATAATTGAAAAGCATTTTTACAGTTGAAAAGTTTCACCTGCATGTATAAAATGAGGCAATCTATGTATTAGATTAAATACTGTTATATAAACTTTATGTAAATGCTTCCATAGAATACTACAAGTGTCTCAAGTAAAGCAACAGGAGACAGCATATCTCCACAAAAATTATAGTCCGACCACAAATCGTTTGGAATGGTAAAAAAACCAGTTTAACAGCCGAAATGAATGTATCGATTACTCGTTGGGGGGTTCTAATAAGAAAAGACGTGGCACAAAGTTACTTTGAAAGAAAAAGAAGAACAGTTAGTAAGAAATTTCACTCATCTAGTTGTTTTTTTAATAATAGTTTCAATTATTAAGAATTAAATTTTTAATACAATTAAAATCCCCCTAGATGACATTTCCTTCCAATGATGTTGTTCTTTTAAAATCTAGGTCACTTTCCACACAATCGATGTCCGGACTGTACCTGAGTAATTTTCAGAATAATGAAAAAAAAAAAAAAAAAAAAAAAACAACAACAGAAATTAACTCTGTATAATTAAACTTTTCAACTTAAGAACAAGCAATTGGCACTAAAGGTGCAAAAGTATTTAAAATATTTGAATGAAATGATATACATTTAGTTAAAGAATCTGACAAAGAGAAAGTAAAGGAAACTGTTGTTAAAAGATGGAATATTCTAACAGTTGTGACGCTATAAATATTTTTCAATAATAAAAGAACAAAAATTATTTATCTTAATTTATAAGTACAGGTAAAGATTACTATATAATACAAGTTTTTCAAAGCAATGATGTCGAAGAAGTTTTGGTTTTATAAAAAATATAAATTGGAATTAAAAAAGATTTAAGTTTTCATTAATGTACATATTTCACTAGAAAGAAGGGCAGAGAAGATTCTGTTTTATATATATATAATATAATCATTTAACAAGAGAAAATAAAAATATTCCTTAAAAAATTAGTAGCCTAAGCAATAGTTGCAAAATTAACTTGCAGAACAAAATATTGCATAATTCAGATTAACCTGTTGAGTATTGTACAGTCCAACCTTGGATAGCATGGAATGGTAAACATCTGATTTATCAGCGGAAATGGATGAGTCTATTACTCATAAGGGGCCTTTGATTTCCACCCCCGATGACGCTGCTCCCTTTGAATCTGTTAGACTTGGCCATCTGCCAATTTCAGCACGATCGGAGGTCGGACTATACGAACATATTGCATATGTTGTGTATAGCAAATAAGCACATTAATAGTTTTTCACAAGTCTAAAAGTTTTAGAATGAATGAGTCATGAATAATCAGCTCAATCTCATGATGAGATTTAAAATCAAATATTAAAATTATGTAAATTATAATTTATTTTCTTCATCAAACATTATTATTTCAGATCAACCTGCTTAGATAGAATAAGTCACAAGTTGTTTTGGATTGCAATACATATAATTATTAGTACATCATTTTTTTTCCTGTTGGAAATATTTAAATACTGTTTGTCTTCATATGTGATGACTGCACATTATTTATAAAAAGAGTTATCACCAGAAATTGAAGTGAATGATAAACTAAAACAGGTATTACTTTATTTAAAGTAATTTGTAAATAGGAAAAAAATTAGAAGTTGAGAAGCCCAGGCATAAAATATTGAGCTGTTTACACTCATACATTACAAAAATTGCTTTGTTTCTGGGCCAGATATGCTTAGTTATTGTATAAAATATCATTTAATATTACTTCAAAAAGTACCTTAGTTCTCAATCTACATTTATTGTATAAACTTTTAACTTAGCTAAAATTATTTTATGTGTATTACAAATAATTAACATATAAAGTTCTAGAAAAATCAACTGGATACTTAAAGCATAATGATTATTTAGAATTAACTATATTCAAAAACATATTAGAATAATTATAAAAATGTATATATATATTCCCCTGTAAGGATATATTAAAACATAATAAATTTAATTTCAACATATAATTTAAGATAATAAACTTCAACCAATTTTTTAACAATTATTCAATTTACATGTTGGTTAGAAAGTTTTTCGAACAATATAACGATTTCAGTTTAATTATTATTTTTTTTTATTAAAATATTTTTTTAAACAAACAGCATTTGAAAAGCCTGCATGTTTATATACAACACTTAAAAAGTTTTTACATCTTTTCCAATTTAAAAGAAAAGAAGAAAATTTAGGCACATAAAGTGTATTCGTAACATAAGAAATCAAAAGATTAAAACTTTCTTAAAATGGTTAAAAAAAAAAAAAAAGTTTTAACAATACTTTATACAATACTAGTTCTATATCTACACTTGATTTACATAGCCTTCCACCAGCTAAACCCACTTTGGCAGGTATATGGCATGTACAAGAGTTTAAGATACATTTATTAAACATTTAAACTCTTAAAAATAAAAAAGGCTCACTAGGTCCTTAAAGCTTTAGAATACTATACACAAAAAAGAGTACTAGACTAATGTCTTCTCACATTTAAAATGCATTCCACAGATATCTGCATTTACACAACATATTGTACACCAGGGCATAAATTTCTAAATTAAGGAGGGAGAAAAAAAAAAAAAAAAAAAAAAAAATCTATAGTCTGACCACGGATAGCATGAAATGATAAGCATTCAGTTTAATGGTGGAAAAGATGAATAGATTACTCGTGAGGAGATTTAATAAAGTAAAAAAAAAGGTGCTTTGAAAGAAAAAAGTTTCGTGTGAAAATTTTTCATCAAGTTTTTTTAATATCATATAATCTAAAATTGTAATTATTTAAAATTAAAATGGCATTTCCTCCTCTATCACGGTGCTCTGCTTGGATGTGTTCGGCTTGACCACTTGCCTATTTTCCATGCAACTGGTGGTCGGACCATAAATGTAAATCCCTAGTACCTAAACAACAGATTAATGCTTTTATTTAGAATAAAATGAAATATTGCTTTCATCTTAACAATTTTTAAAGCTTTAATAATGTCTTTCAAGTTCTTATAAAAAATGCTTCAAAGCTTTAAATATTTTGATTCTAAAAATTGAAGGCCATTTCACATTTTTTAATACTTCACAATTCTTATATATTTAAGAATTTAATAAATAATATTTAAATAATTTTTTCTTATATATAAAAAAATTAAATTAATATATTTAATTTTTTTAAATTAAACCAATAATGATCTATTTATTTATTATTATTTTGCAATTTTTGGTCTGATACCAGAAATTCATTTTGATTATAAATATTTGAAATCAGCAATGATTCTTCCCATATCCGTATGAAATAGGAAACGAGACAAAAATTAATTAAAATGGATGAGTTACACTGAATTTGTAAACATCTTTAATATATTCTGTAGTAGAGATTTTTCTGATGTTTTAACTTGTTAGATTCTAAATATTACTTATTTTTTTATCTATATTTCCAGGGACAACGTATATTGCATGTTTAATATAATATAAAATATTAATAACATTTAGTTATTACATAATACATTTTAACTTGTCACAATATCCTGTGATATTGACAAATAATTACTATGCTAGATAAACAAGACATTTGATTTACATTGAAGGACAAGTAATTAATTAATAAAGCTTCCTATCTTTACAGTCAATAATAATATCAAAATGTTATTTAAAATCATTTTCATTACATCATAGTATAACAAGCTTAATTTATACAACAAAGCACCTTTCTCTGAGATCCAAAAAGTAGAGCTTACGAAGGTTTTTTTCTTTTAAATAATATCGATCTATTCAAAATGTCATGCATTGAAATATTTTTTAATGACCTGTATACCAAATTTATATCTTCACATGAGGATCAATTAAATACAATTTACAATGATTTCTTGCAAAGCCTTATTTGGCAGCCTAATGGTTATTAGAATAACACAAAGTGCTGCTAAACCAAGATCTTGCATAAAGGCTCACAACCAGCAGCTCACTTATAACAAGTTTTAATTTTCAATTTGTTTCCAGTATGTATATAGTACCAGCATTTTAGAATGGTTAATTACCACATTATATGTGGCAATCCTAATACATTAGAAAATACAGAATAAAATATTTATTTAGTATAATTCAACCTGCACACCGATCAGAATCGTAAACATCTGGTTTATTGGCAGAAACAGATGAATAGATTCCTTGGTTGGGTGCTAGTCACATACATGGGCTGCAAAGCTATTTTGAAAAAAAAAAAAAAAAAAGTACAATAGTTAGGGGTTGAATTTTTCCGTCTAACTTTCTTTTACTATTGAGTAATCTAAAATTGAATTACTTTAAAAAAAAATCTTTTATTGCTATTAAACCGTCACCCATGAGAATACTTTGCTTTAATTCGTTAGATTTGACAGATTGCCAATTTTCCACACCATCAGTGGTCAGACTATAAATGAATTTCAATTGCCAAAGGTAGAGTATATTCCAAGATTTTTAATTGAAGTATGAGCATTTGATGTCCTTCTTTTAAGAATTCATTCCAGTACTTAAAGCACACAATTGACAATATATATATACAAAATAAAAATCTTTACAAAACTTATACAATAAAAGCTTGCTAAAGAAATTGCTATTGGATCTAAAATAAGGACCTAGTAAAGCCAAATTAAAAATTATAAGCAAGGACACAACACTAATCGCTCAGTTCTAGTCATCTTTCCTCCTCCAAACTGCTATTGTCGTTCTGAAGAGCATTTTCAAAGTCTGGATGAAAGATGATGTTGTTGCACACTGAGTTTTCGGGAGTATTATTGCCTGAATCATCAATCTCAGGGGTGCTGAATGGTGGAGATATTGTTTGATACACAGCAGTAGTAGGTTGTTCATCCTAGATATACGAAGCATCATTATGAGTAAATATTTTACAAGAGATGAATAAACAACCTATATAATATTTATAATTTTGCAATAACACAATTTTAAAAATAAAACATAATTGCATATAGATAACACTCATGAAAAACAAATATATATATCAACATTTTATAAAAAGAAGGTTACAACAAGAAAAAAGACAAAAATGGTGCATTAAAAATGCAAATTATGAGCATAAGTAAGAATATTTGAAATGAATAAAAATAAAATATTTGTTATCAGAAAAGTAATTAAAAAATATTGCTTCATTATTAAAAAACGAGTTAATAGAACGGGAATTACTTAAATTAATTTCAAATAATATTTTGTAACTAACTAATAAATTGTTCCACTTGAATCCAATTTAAATTGAAAATTATTTTATTAAAAAAAAAATAAAAACGCTAAAGAATCTTTTATGTAATTCCTTTCTAAAAAGTTTGATATTATATATACAACTACATCAGCCAAATTTTTAATAAGTTTTTATTAAACAGTGATGTGCCAAAAAACTCCATCCATTATCAATAAATATAAAGTGCAAAAAGAAAACTCCCCCACACACACTATTACTTAATAGAGCTGAAATAAATCAAAGCTCATTAGTTATTTTGGTACAGTTAAAAAACAAATAGTAATCGTCATTATTGGCTATTTTATGCCTTTGGCTTAAAAATTTATGTAACCCGTAATTATTATTGTAATTAATTATAAAATTATTATTATATTAAGTAAGGGTTTTATCCAGTAAGTTTATAGGATGGTTTTATAAAGCATTTTAGCGATTCTTCATTAATTTAATCATAGAAAAACGATTTTACTGGCTCTAAATGGTATAATTTTGATAAAATAATAAAAATGTGTAATTATTATTATTTAAATGAACAATTTCAATCATTTTTATTGTTTACAAATGCTATTAAATAAAATCAAGAAAAATTTATTGTTTTTTTTTTTCTTAGTAATTATATCACGAAGACAGCAACATAAAATAGACACTGTTATTTTCTGCAGTTAATGACTGAAACAATTATAATATAATATACAGGCCCTTTCCTGTAATTTTGTCAAAAAATTGGTGGGTTACTAATTTACACATGCCGATTGATTGTACTATCTTGGGTTCAGCAATGGAAAAATTTGAAGTTTGAGCTTAATTAATTCTGTTAATCAACTGCATTGCATCTTAACTTAGTCATTCCAATGATGTGAAGATCTAATAACTGAAGTTATAAAAAGGGTGTCCATTTTGTTTTTTTGGTCAACAGTAAAGAGAGGGATTAGAAAATGGGGAGAGCAGATACAAGCAGGGCGAGGGTTATAATATGTATGAAATAGATGACATAAAACTTAATGCAGAATAATAATATATTACACTAAGATATACAATAAAAGAAAAATTATTAATGTTAGAAAGTATAGGAAATTTATTAAGATCAAATCTAACCTGTACATCATTTGAGCCATTTTGACAGTTAAGATTATTGAATGCATTTGTTTCATTAATGAGCAATGAATCTGACATGGAGACAGACGGTCCATATAAAAGTGGTGCCTGAGATACAGCGTTAGTTAAAATTGGAATATGGCTAAGAGGACTAGATTCATGATTGTAGGCAGATAGCTAAAAAAAAAAAAAGTACATTGAGTAAATGAAATTGACAATAGGTTAGTACACTAAGTAAATGAGAATGATAATTAATTAGAAAAGACATACTTCATATAAAAATAAACTGTTAATATAATATTTTCATTCAATTTGATAAGAATAAATGATTAGATAGTAAAATTAAGTAATATAAGATAAAATTAGAAGACTTACATTTGATGATTAAAAAAAAATTAACATTTCAAAAGAATATAGTACATCTACTATCTGTTCCATAAGATAAACATATTTTAAATTGTTTTTTTTTTAAATTTGCAAGCTATGGTTTATTTACACAAAACTTGTTATTTTTTTTTAATCATTCTAATTTTCTGAATATCACCTGCAATGGCATATAGTCTGCACTCTTAACTGTTGGCATTGGAGGAAAGAAAAATTTGCACAATACATAAATGTATATAACCCACATGTCTGTGCTCATTCTCAATGCAACTTGTTGTTTCTGGTCCCAATAGGGTCTAGTTATTAGACCAAATCCATAAGTTCATAAACGACTGAAAAGTGCTAGAAGCTCGGGAAAAACCTTGTCCAATGCAAAATCAAGACAGTTTAAAATATAAACAGGCAATGCTTTAGTAATCCATTTGATGCAGGACCCAAAAATCTTCTGCCCTTGCACATAAGTCATACTCCTCAAGTGTCACCTGGCAAAACGGGATAAGCAAATTTGTTTGCTTCTATGGCACCCACAAAAGTGGGGCATAACCAATCTCTCAAGTAGCAATCATGTGTTGGAGAGACATTGCAGAGATCCTTAATTGTCTTCGAAAACACTATAAGTGCAAAACAAATCAGATTAGGAAGACCCCAAAGAAGCAACCTTTGCTAGAGAATCTGCAATCTTGTTGCCACTAATGGTGACATGTGAAGGAAACCATCAGATGTGCAATTCAGAATTAACTAAGTCTAGAAAGCAATTTCAGGTTGGAAATGTCAGCCATATCTCCAACATTTGTCCAGCTACTTAGATGTTGAAATGAGGATAGGCTATCTTTAAATATCCATAGGATGAGGCTAACAATATTCTTAACATAGCTCAGTCCTCTCTTGATGGTGATCAGTTTGGATCTGAACACAGAACACGAATTAGAATTTATATTTTTAAGTCTAAATAAAACAGTAAGTCTTAATGAAGATACCATTACCAGAATAGTCTTGGTCACTCTTGCTACCATCTGTATAAATTTGAACTGCATTTTTAGGTATTTGATTGATATTTTCAGGGTTGTCAACAATTTGTTTAACAATAAACCTTTTTTACAAATTAGTGGTTTTGTGCTAGTGGTTGATATATTAAATTAACATAACATTTTCACCTCTTATGATGTCATAACCAAATTAAGAATTAACATATTATACATTGAAATAGATGATAAAAAAGATGTATGCATATAACTAGATAAACAAAAAAAAGAGGTATATAATGAACAAATTTTATGAAAAAAAACAAGTAAACTAAATAAAAACTTCATGAAAATGCATGAATCAATTTTAATGCATAAAAAATGGCGAAAATTTTCTTTTAAATAACTGCAGTTCAAAACAGAACAAAATTTCAATATTTTCTTTGTGAAAGGGATCAAAATCATATCAGTCAATTGTTAATTCATCCACCCAGAAAGCATTTTTAATTATTTGTTTCTTTATTTGAAATTTTTCTTTTTTAATCCATTGCATGTCTATGACGCATATCGCTCCTCTCTTTTAGTAAAAATGAAAACCTTTCCACCATAATCTCCCTAAGTATCACTTTAATAATAAGAAGAAACCTGCATTTCTGCATCACACTGAAAGCATTTTTTAAGCAGCAAATTTTTACCAAAACTTCAAGGATAAACAAAATTTCTAAATTATACACAGTAGCTTAATCTACATCTTAAAATTCTACACTTTTTTTAATACGCTTTTATTAGCTTCACCTGTATGTATGTTTGTATGTATGTACGTAACTGACTCTGGGCTCGATTTTGGGACTGATGGCGCCATCTACTGGTGAATCAGTCAACTGATCAAAATCTATCTATTTTGTATAATTATTTTGTTTAATCTTAATTCCTTTTGTTTTATTTTACTTTTATCTTAAAATTTTCATTTTAACTTTAACCTTTTATTTTTGGGCATCGTCAACGGACTCTTAATTGTACCGATAGCTTTAGCTTTTTTTTCATCTCCTGCTTTAATTGTTCTCAAGCAGAAGTTTTCCTAAATTTTAAATTCATTTATTTATTTTTAATTATTTCTATTCATTAATTTAAGAAACTACAATTTATGCTAATGTTTCAATTAATTTAAGATGTGGAGGTTTTGTGATTCTTAAAACCACAAAGGAACTTCGTAACCGGTACGTCCGTTATCAGACTAAAAAGTAAAAAATAAATTAATAGTTTAAAAAACTAAAAATACGATTTAAGAGTTAATCTATCTAAAAAGTAAAAAATAATTGTTAACATAAGAATAAAATGACTGACGAGAAAATGAATGTCACTGTTCTAAAAGCATGGGGTGCTCGATATCAATGATTATAATCTTTCACTTTCATTCCGAAATGCAGAGTTAGTTTTAAAATGTCATACAAAGCACCCCACGCTTTTAGAACAGTGACATTCATTTTCTCGTCAGTCATTTTATTCTTATGTTAACAATTATTTTTTACTTTTTAGATAGATTAACTCTTAAAGCGTATTTTTTAGTTTTTTTAAACTATTAATTTATTTTAAAAACATATAAACCATGCATTATAAGTAAGAAATTACATTAACTTCTTTTCTAATGATGTGAAAAATCATTATTTTAGTTTAATAAAACTTAGCTTAAAATTAATTGAAGAATTCAGAAATATAAAAATGCAAATAAATTGTTTTTTAATTAAAAACAGAAATACTAAATGAAAAACATAAAAAAAAAAAAAAATAATAATAATAACGAATAATTCTATTTAAAAATGTCAGCATTTTTTTTAGAATTGGTACAATTTATCTATTAGAAACTATGTGGGTTAAGAACTGACATAAATATAATGTTAATGTTTCTATATATAAGAAATAATGATTTCTAAATGAATTTGATAATTCTGCAATTTGTACAAACAAAAAATTTTCGATCGTCACATGAATCTCATAATTTGAACTAACAAATTCATGAACATTTTTTATATATATCCTTGCCAAAGAATTAATATATTAGATATTACAAATAAACATACAAGAGGAAAACCCTCTGGCTTTGGAATGGGACTGCAAGGGATAGGACTTGGAGTAAGAGGAAAACCACTAGATCCAATAGTTGCAGCAGGACTGTGTCCAGCCATAGGATGTTTATACATGTTGAAATCCTACAGATTAAAGAATAAAATTTAAGAACAAAAGAAAGAAAATTAATTGAGAAATGTTATTGGACAATGATGTTAAAATGAAACCTACCCTTTGTACATCATTTATATACACCCTTTGCATCTCATTTGGATTTGAATATGGGTTATTCCACTACACAGAAAAGATATGATATTAAAGTTTTTTTTATTTATAATTTATAATAAAAAAAAAAAAATTATAACAAATGACTAAGAGTTGAATTGGTTAAAAAAGATGATTATAATTATTATCATAAAAATAATTATGATATGTAACTTTTGCACCCATTGATTTTTGATAGAAAGTGCAAGTAATTATGAAAGTGGCTAGTCGTACCTCAATATTTAATGAAATATATAGACTTTTGCTATGTAAAAATATCCAGAAAATATTTGCTTTTATGATGCAAATATTTTCTACAATGATAAAATACTTTTTGTAGTTCATAAAGAACTGGTGAATGATTTTTCCCTATTTTTCTTAATGGTGAAGTTTACTACAAAACGGCAATTTAAAAATTTAATTCATTAATTTTTTTTTATCAACAGTGGGGCAAATCTTAAGCATTTGTATCAATTGTACATCAAATTCATTCTAATACTGATATTAAATAATTTAAAATTTTTAAATAAAGTTAGAATTAAGTTCATATAATACTGATTATTTTATACATGAAACTTCAGATTCTAAATTTAATAAATAATTGCAGAGATTTATTATTTTAAATTTTTTGGAGTCAATTTAGATATACTCTGAAATTAATATTACTATAATTTATTATTGAAAATATACTTACCTGAATTGCTATCTGATAATATAATAGAAACTAATTAATGACATTTAAAAACTACAGAGGATTTTTAAACTACTATAACAAGCTAAATTCCACACAATAATGCAACTTCTACAATCATCTAAGAGTAGTTTTCTGTTTACTTCTAAAAAGAAGCTCGATAATAGAAATAAAAATGTATTCAGCACAAATTATAGTGATAAATTCATTTTTTCCAAATTTCAGTTATTATTTAGACCACTTCCATAATTACTAGCACAAACAATAGAATGCTGAATGTAAAGGAAATGCAAGAATACTTCCTAATAAGATTATAATGTCAGTAATCAAAAAGATATGACTTTTTTTCTAATGTAATAATAAATCAAAATTCTTTTAAATATTTTTATTTTCAAGGCAGTGTTTCAATGATTGTAACACAATAACTTAGAATATAAGTAATTTGACCCTTTAAAAAAATGAGTTAATATTTGAATATGGCTAATAATAATAATAAACTAAAAAAAAAATTTCAGTAAGCCTATTTTTAATTTCTCTTAAATTATTCTTTTTCTCAGAAACATATTAATTCATAACATATTCATGTCTTACAGACATTTTTTGAAATATGTTTTTATAAAATTATCTCACAAATTGTATCATATTAGTAATGTATTTAAGTTCTAACAAATAAAATACAATTAAAAAAAAAACAGGTGATGAGAACAAATTAATAAATATTTAACACAAAATTTAAAATATTACAAATGAGAAAACATCAAGAATTTTTAGTTATATAATTGTGCTCTTGGTTATCAAGCAATAATAGTATAATATGTTGCTTTGAAATATTTATTTAAAATTAAAGGTACAATACAGCAGGTACAATTTAAACTTTCTTCACAGATCAATTTTAAATACAATGCTCTGTGAATAAATATTTAACTTTTTTCATGTCAAAAAAGGAAGTGTAAATGATCTTTATAATAGATAGATTATTTTAAAGAAATAATGATTTCACTTATTAAGTGCGAGTATATTACATTACATCCTAATATTAAATCATTTAACTACATCGTAATTAATTTTAAAAATAAGGATGAAAAATGAGTTATTAAAAGAAAGTAGTAAAGAAAACAAAACCTACAATAGGCCAATGTGGGGCTGAAGAGACAGAACTGTTATGGTTCCCTGATGTAGCACAGAAGGAAGCAGCGTAGTCAGTGCTGCACTCAAACTGTCTTTGCTGTAACGAAGTTAAATCTAATTATTTCAAAGTTTCATACAACATAAAAAAAATTACAAATTGATTTAAACACTGCATGCTAAACAACCCTGAGATGATTGTGCACTCAATAGAGTTAGTAGTTAGCAGTATTTTTTTTTTTTTTTTTTTTTACTTCAGACAAAAACAAAACTTAACTTTTAAACATGAAAAACAATATTAGAACAATGATTAGGATCGGTATTAAAATTTCTATCATTATTTTCCATTAAAACTCCTAGTGAAATATATCATTAAATACAGTTAACTTGTACTTGATTAATGGAATAATGACCTTCTATGCTATTTACATTTTCTCTGTGAAACAAAAAAAAAAAATTAATGAACACAATTGCACTAAGTTAGCATTTCCAAACAAAAACACCTCCTTATATTTAGCAGCAGATCTTAATAAAATTATTTTTAAACTTATGTCAAGCTGAGACAGTAAATGGACTGTGTGATACACTAAAAAGCAATTATCTCAGATCTGGACACAAATCTGAAGACATGTTCCTTTCTCTTTAAGAAATCAGGATAAAAGAGGAAATCTCTCCCCTCCGCTTAACCAATTGTTTTTTTCGCCAGTTCTTCATAGAATTTCCCACATCAAATAATATTTTAATGTATGGACAAAAAACATACGACTTCTGAATTTAATTTTAGAGGTTAATAAACAACAATGGAAATTTTCTCATAGTTCTCAAACCTGAATGAATTTCTTTTTACAGGATATAATTTTCACCTCTCTTAAAAAATTGCAAGCCGAAAACAAGGTTTTCAAAAGCACATGATTATCACTAAGGTCATGATTCAAATTCTAAATTAGAAATCCTGTAAATATATAATTATAGCAAGTAAGAATGTATATTACCTGAGTAGTGTGAAACATACTATTATCAAACACAAAACCCGTAAAATTTGCAGCTGGATGAGGATGCTCATCCGGAGATTTGGCATCTAGAGGGGACAAAGGGGAGTATCGCATGTTATTGTTCATAGTAGTTTCAGATGCAGATGGAAGCACTTTGAGGCGAGCATTGATAGCAAGCAATGTATCTCGTCGGGAGACCAGATCAGTAATCTGTTTTTCTAAACGATTGTTCTCGTTACGCAATTCATGGAGGCAGGATATCATAGATGCAACTAATGGAGGAAAACAAACAAACAAATATTATTATTAAATAAGAAATGTAAACATTTTTAAAGAATTTAAAAGGCTTGCTGGAATATAATAGTTTAAAAGTATTTTATTGCTTTAACGAAGTTTAAAAAATTTCTGATATTGGTACTGAAGATTGAATTCACCTAATAAAATTCTAGAAAAAGTGCAGTAAAACAAAAATTAGTGACATCCAGTTGAGTATAACTTTGATGCAGAAATGTGTTAATGAAAACCAAATAACATTACTGAATAATATCTTTGAAAATTAAAGTGTGACAATTATGCACAGAAAAGGTAATATATATGTATCTAATTTATTATATTGTTTTTCTTTATTAAAAATACATTTCATTCTTATACAATGAAAAGTTTGCAATGAATTTTTTTCCTTAAATTGTAAGAAAAATTTTAAGTGCAATTTTAAAAATACAGTAGAAACTAGTTACGATACATACTATCAAAATGTTGGGCCTGTCCTAATAAGAAATTGGAGGTTTCACACCATTGTTTCTCCAGAAGCTCTTCTAAAGTAGTTGGGCCTAAATGCAAGCTACAAAACAGAATAGTATATTTTAAAGAAATAATAAAACTATAATCACAAAAGGAAAACAGGAATATCATTCTTAAAAGCACATAAAACAATTATAACTATATAGTTTTTTTTTTCTCTCTGAAGATGCATCTACATTTAATCAGCAAACCGAATCTTCTGTTTTTACACCTGATCACATCGTGTATTTCCAAACTCCACAGTCACATGATTTTCTAAGGCTAATGATTAATTTCTCTAAGTCAGAGACTGGACTAAACTATTTGATTTCCCTACAATAATAATTGTTCAATAATTTAGATGGCTTTTAAATCCCACTTCATACTATATCTAATCATACTGTTTCTTTCTTTTTCACCTAATTGGAATTTAAGAAAAACAAGTGCATGATTGCTTCAGGCTTCTTTATTTATCGCCTTAATTTTTTGGCACATGAAAATTTGTATAAATTTTAGCATTTACTTTCTTCCCGTTATTAAAAAAAAGGACCTAATCATAATATATACTACTATACAATTCCCCCCTTAAATTACAGTATTTAAAAAATACTTCAAAATGTTTATCTTTACTTAAAAGAGGTCAGCTGTGTCAACCCTTCATCTGAACAATAACAAGAAAATAAATCAGGCTCGTAATATTAATTTACAGAGGCCTGATGGCCCAGTGACTAGCTCTCTGGCACCACATGCTTTGGGTTCACACCCAAGAGGTATCATGGATGTTTGTAGTGGTTCTGAATCCACTTTAAACTGTATGTCCTGGTCTAATATGACTGTAGAGCATTGAGCGTGAGGCTGACAACCCTATCCCATAAAAAGAAAAACACCATGCCTCAAAATTTGCCAGTAGGCAGATGGACTTGGTCCGCCATAGGTTGTAGCGAAGGGAGTCAATTCATAATTTAGAAAAAATTCGTTATGGGAATTTTAACACCACCCACACACACTGGGTACAATCGCCGACACTTCTTAATACAAACATTCAGATGACCCTTATAGGAACTGCTGTGTGATCTTAAAATTTTGCACAGGCTACGAAGTTGGCAGATCTGTTAATATACTGTGAAGTTCTAACAATAAAATTATTTAATATTCCTCCAAGTACTATCATAATTTTTTAAATCCATTATTTTTCTTTATTATTAATTTATTGAATACTTTAGTTTTCTATTAGTTGTCCACAACAGGCACTTGTTGAAGTACACAGAGAGCATGCAAATGAATCGTAATTTCATGTTTCCAAACATTCATGTTCAGAGGTGAAGATAGCTTTAGATGAATTATTTTTCATTTATTACTTACTTTTCCTCCACAATGGATGAATCTTGTATTTGTTTGGTCATTTTATCCATAAGATCAACAGTGTCAGGTATAGGCATAGCATAACTGCTTTGAGGAATATCATAAAAGGAAGGTTCTTCAGCTGTTAATATAAATAAAATCCATCAAATTAAAATGAAAGTAACAAATTAAATATTAAAATTTAGAAAATACATTTTAATTACTTTCTAACCTTATGTATGAAAATGGTGTAATTAAAAAACAAAATATATTATCCATTTTGATTAATTGGTTAGAAAAATGAAAAAAAAAAATTTCAGTCCAAATAATGATCATTGATGCT
This sequence comes from Caerostris extrusa, assembly GCA_021605095.1. Taxonomy (NCBI): domain Eukaryota; kingdom Metazoa; phylum Arthropoda; class Arachnida; order Araneae; family Araneidae; genus Caerostris; species Caerostris extrusa. The sequence goes on along the minus strand of BPLR01019012.1, from coordinate 178,940 downwards.
TCTTACACTTACAAAGTAGCAATAAATATTTCTTCCAATAGCAGGGAAAAAAAATTCATATGATTTTTTCCCCCTTTCAGATCTGAGTAATAAAGAAAAATGCAATTTATACAGTATATTGAATACTATTATGATTTATTATTAAAATACTATTTGATTACAAAAAAAATGAATCTTAATCTGTAACATTTATTCTTTCGTATGATTTATATATGGAATAGGAAATTTCCTAAAATAAATAAAAAGCTTATTTTTCTTTTATAAAGTACATTTAAAAATATATTTGGTTTGGTCATTTGATAATCATGTTTCTAGTTTATTTCCTCTATCAATTGCATTCTTTTATTTTTGCGTTGATATATAGTGTGTTTAATATATATATATTTGTTGCATATTTTAAAAAGTTAAGTATTTTATAAGACATATTAGCAATGAATGATAGTCTTAGAAACAAAGAATAAAAATGACAATTTATGGTAATATATGTTAGTTTCATAATATGCATTTCTGTTAAAATATTATTAAAAATAATTTGATTTCTTACTTAACACTCATTTTCAAAAAGAATAACCATAGAGAAATATTTTAAAAAAGAGAGAAATAAAGGAATTAATAATATATATCTAACAAATTTTATTAAAAATGAACTTTTTGAAAGTGATGTAATATAGAAAATTAGTACTAGATTGTTGATTCTTTCTGCAAGAAAATTTCCAGTTAATTAAAAAAACATTTTATTGCATTTTATGCTTATTTGAAAATGTTACAGCAATACAATAAACTGATAATAGAATTTGATTGATTAATAGATTGCAAAACATGAAGGTTGAAATAGAGAATACAGAAAAAATTTTTACTTTTAATTTCTGTATCTTTAAGAAGTGGAAGACTTTCATTTTTATCAGCAGAATCTCCTTTATTTCGAATAGGAGGACTATTATTTGAATTAAGTATTATTTCTCCTTCTGTTGGTTTAATTGGTTCTGGAACAGATTCCGGATCATTATTATCTAAGGTTGTTTCATAATCTTTGGAGTCATCAACAGATCTAAAATTATAAAATAGAAATTCGAGATCCAATAAATTTATTATTTCTAAGCATTCTAAATGCATAAAATATGAAAATCTCATTTTAATAAGCAGTTAAAAATTTCCTACAATGGTTAATTAAAAAATTTTTTTCTTTTCAGCACTTTTTATATAAAATCTCACTAAATTTTTAATTATGAAATTGAGTAAAAATATAGATTTGTGTCGATGCATTTTATTTATAAGAGCTACATTAAGGATATCCAAAAATAATGCAATTTTTTTTTTTTTTTTTATTATAATCACTTATATTATTTATACTTATAATAAAAAATTTTTTTTTTTTAAAAAGCACCAAAAAGCTTATTTTAAAAAGCAGAACTTAATCAAATATAGTCCCATAACTGTCTATTATTCCCCTTAATCAAGTTTATCCTCTCATATGAAAATAATCTATGGTTTTTTTAGTTCAAATATTTAATTAATGACTTCATAAGAAGCGAATTCTGATTTTTGTTTTAAAATTAAAAAATGTATTATGTGAGGAACTGAAAAGATGATAATGAGAAGATTAGTCAAGTATAACAGAGAGAAAAATTGGGAAAACTTTACAATTCTAGATGCGAATGATGAAAGAAAATATACATGACTTTAATACATAACAAAATATAATAAATACTATCAATGAAATCTCAAAGATTACTTAACATTATATAAATGAATTTATTTTTACTAAAAGCATTAAATGAAATTAAAGTTATGTGATACATCAGAAATACAATACAAATGAATGCATATAGCTACATACAAGTTTATGTGATAAGGATATCCAAGTAGTTAAGCTTTTAAATGCATCAATCTATAAGACAAAAGATTGGCTCAACTGGTAATTGCTATAAGTAAAAGTATTTATGCCATCCATACTTTTTTGGAGAAGATAATGCGACATATGCCATGGATTAATGGTTGAGGGCAGGACCACATTCTTAAATCGTATAATTCTCATTTCTTGATATACCAAATATTTTTAAGATGTGCATGTCAAGAAATGACAGTCAAAAGGATTGTGGCATTATTTTAAATAATGTTATGTATCAGCATTATTTTGTTAAGCATAACACCCACTGCCCCCCAAACATGTTTGATCAGTGGACATGCCAGATCCACTTTTTAGCCTCACTGAGAATGGACCAGTATAAGTTCAAGACAATGCTTCCCTACAAATCACATGACCCACTCTTGATAACCTGAACAGAATCGATATCTTGGTCGGCAGGATCTTTCTCCCTATCGAACATGTGCAAAAATTTACTGGATATGAAGCGCACAGGAAATAGCTATTACATATCGTAGATAATATGTGCACTTCAAGGCATACTTCAGTAAACAATTAAGTAGCTCATAAAAAGTTACCGTATGTAGGGAATGCACATCTGTAACATATCTTTATTTTTCTAGTTTTAATTGTTTATAAATTTATGTCACTTTCTGAACCTGCAATTTTTATATAATTATTCTATTTATAATTAATAAAAAGCATAACATTTCAAATGAAGGGAGACGGGAAACCTAAATGTAAAGGAAAACAATTTTACAAAAATAAAATATATTTTGTTTATTAGTTTATGAATAAATATGAATTAGTTAAAATTAATCTCTGATATTCTTTCTTCACAGTCATATAAAATTCTAGGGAGGATGGACAGGTTTTGCAAATGAAATTATTGAATTAGTGGAAATTTAAATTCATATTGCTTACATTACAACTAATAAGCATTTCCAAAATACTTACACTTCTTCAACAGAATGAGAACTACAAGACCTATCGTGGTTGAACTTCCTTTTATTCTAACTATAGGAATTTGAGGATTAGATTTTTCAGGAGGGATTACTGCTTCAATGATGCTCTTCAACTTTGATCTGCCCCTATTACAGTGATCAAATATTAAAAACACTGAATAACAATAATTATAAATACATAAATTTCCAAATTAACACACAGCACTGACTGCAAATTTATTTCTATGTAACAGAATAATTTTAGAATTGTTTTATATATAAAATAAAATGCTTTGTTCATCAAAATAACAATGTTTTAAGTTTGTTCTTAGAAGAAAAAAATTAAGAAAAATTTTTATATAATGTGTATGTAGAATGCAAATGTGTTATTTAATAATCCAATTTCAAAAATGTAATAATTTGATTTAGAATTTGAAGCAGCAAATTGCAAAAAAACTTACATCAGACATCAATTTAATAATAGCAAAGTAAATAGCAATTGAAACACATTACAAACATATATAAAAAATATATAGAAATATACATAACTTAATACATAGCTGCCAACCTCTATTTCTGAAAATACAGAAGATTAACCAAAAATCACTGATGTATCCTGATTATACATAATGCACAATAGTTACAAACAGGTGCATTAACTAGATATAATTTTCTTTTGTATAAGTGTATTTAAGATTCTCAGTTAAAAAAAAAAAAAAGAATCGAAAAAAATTTATATTTAATATCTTTTCCTTTTAACTTGCTTAAAAGAATCTTTAAAAAAAATTCTATGCACGCTAGACACTCAACTTTATTTTATCAAGGAAAAAAAATGCATTGTCAGTATCATAAATTAATTAAAATTTAAAGAAATAAATATCTTTATTCAAAATTAAGTTTGATTATTTTATGGACAAAAACAAATAAAATACAGAATTATTTATTGGATGCAGTTATAAAGGGCGGGGGAAATATATTTCCAAAATTTTTTACACTACTACCGGCGAAGAATGATGAAACTCTCCACTTCACAATGAACGTAAATGAATGCTTATTAATCAATTTAAAGGAAAAACTACTATATCATTAAATGGGACAAAGCAAGCCCCCCCCCCCCCATTTCAAGTTTGATTTTTAGAAATTGAATAGCAGTAACCTCGGACATATACAAAAATTCACTTATTTAATCTTCAATGCCATAAGAGGAAAACTTCTGCAAAATGCAGAAAGGTTGGCAGGTATGAACATATTTTATTAATTGTATAAAAGATTATACTAATTTTTAAATTATTTTTAATAACTTTTAAGTTTAACATGCAAAAAAAAAAAAAAATTCAGCTTAGCATGCTTTTGAAACACAGTTTATTTTATAAAACTAAGCAATAATAAACACATATTGCATAATATAATCATGCTTTTAAAAGATATACTAATATAAACATCTACTTAAGGAAAATATAAGACTAATAATAGTAATTATTGCAATTAAACTTACCAAAATTAATTGCACTTACATTATCATGAGGCTATTCATCATATATTTCCAAATATAAGCCAATATTATTAATATTATTATTTTTTTTTTAAATTGCTCAAAGTTCAAAACTCGATGTAAGCTGAAATGCGACAGCAATGAGGACGATTTTGTGTATGAAGAGATATAAATTCAATAATGGAAAGCATTGAAAGTGATGATGATGAAGTTTTTTACACTTTCCAAACAAGTGAAAGTTTTTTTTTTTTTTTTCCCAATGCAGCTGGCAAACAGACATGGACGCCTTTGGATGCCAATAAGGGCTGCACCTATGTTACTCACTTTGCATTACCCAGGGGGCGCATGTAACTTGATGGAAAGCCACGGACGCGGAGTAACAATGCCCCCTTTAAAACCCTTCATTAAAAAAATAACTTATAAATAAGGATTACTTAAGAAAGATTTTAATTTTTATTAGTTTTTTTTATTTTTTTTATATACCAAGGAAAATAACAATAAACATGCAAATGCGTATTCACATTGAAATCAAATGCTTAATTGAGTATTAACCATACATTTTGATGTATTTTATATTGAAGTGGTGTTTAAAATGATTAAATTAATAAGCTGAAATTTAAAGTGACATATAGATGAGAATAAAAAAGCAGCTAATTTGCAATAAAATAGCAAAATCTAATGTAAATGTCTACATCTGAACATTTAATTAAGAAAATTGTAAAATTTGATTTATTAATAATTTTTCACACTGAAAAGAAATTTTGTTTTATTACAAATAATAAACTTGTTGAACTTTATACTACAAAATTGTTAAGTATAACTTTTTTTCATTATTATTTCTAGAAGGGATGAATACAATAGCTCTGTAAACAATCTACTATGAAGTGATTACCAAATAACAACCAAAAAGGCTAAACATAATTAAAAAAAAAAAAAAATGCTAGTAAAAATAAAGACAAATTTAACCTGTAATTAATTACTTCCTTCCTTAATATTACCAGTTCCTTGGGAATACTATAAAAAAAGTATTCATTTTAAACAATCAAATATTGAAAAACTTTTGATAACATAATTAAATATGTTTTTATCAAGCAAATGTAAGAAAAATTCAAAAAAATTGTAAGTTAATGAACAATTCTACAAATGCTCTTCCACTTCATAATGCATATGAAATACATAAAATACAGGGATAATTTACCAGCTATTAGTCTATAAAGAAAATGCATAGATTGCATGTGGCTTGCTGTTGGTTTTTTAATGGTTCCATCGTAAGTCAGTTTTCTTTCTAGAAGTCGATTAGTTCCCTGGTGGTAGATTTTTACTAATTCTATAATTCTAACACCATTACATTATTTACCAAACAAATAAAATTAATTTCAAGCAGGAAAGGACAGATTTAATTCAAAGATGAATTTGTTTGTATTTCTTTAGAACCCTCCAATTTTAACTTTAAAAAAAATGAAAAAAAAAAAAATTCTTTTAAAAAGTGTAGGTAAAATAATCACATGTGATTATAATTAGATCACAATTAAAAGCTAAGACCTTGTTTAATCTTACTTTCAATCAAATTTGATTTTCAACACAACTTTCTGGAAAATTACTAGACATTTTTTTTTCCCTGGTTAAGACTGAATTATTTTTATAAAAAAAACTTGGGAAAAAATTATAAGGAACATACAATATAAATTAAATTGTTGACTTCAATGAATTTTTAATATTTAAATAAGTTAACAGATTTTGTAATATATCTTAAATCTGGATTTGCATAGTTTTTGAAAAGAATCCGAAATAATACAGCATAATATTTTTTCTACAATATTAATATTCATAAAAGTAAGTTCATTTTATAACAATGCAACTTTTTTTTACTATATTTTATGGTAATGTTTTATCTTGATTTAGATTAAATTATATAAACTGTACATTCATAACAATTTTTACAATACTTGTTTTCCTTTTTTTCTGATCACGTTTATCCCTTTTCTTTTACATGAAAGTCGAAAAATTTTTGCACTTCTACCATGATGTTGTTGTATTAAATATCATTGAGCAGAATATTTGACTTGAAAATTATTTGAACACAATACACAGTCTCTATATCTTCTGATAATCTTTATGTAAAAATAATAATGTTTGCCTATGCAAAAAAAAAAAAAAATCAAAGTTTAACAAATATGTAAATTACTCTCACCTGGAATGTTTAGTTTTCTTCTTTTCTGGTTCTTCTGTAAAATCACAAGTCCTTTTCTTATCATTTTTGGAATTTTGATTTGCTTCACTGATGAAATTTTCATACATGCTACTGAAAGTGGGTGCGGCACTTTTAGCACTAACGTTCTGTAAATCTCTGATTCTGCTGGACTTTTTAACCACGCTGGTCCCAGAAGAATCCTTTGATTTTTTCTTAGGCTTCTCATTATTATACACTGGACTTCCAGATGGTGTGACACTGGATTCTTTAGAGGAAGACTTGCTACTTAAAGAACTATTACTGTTTGTATGCAAGTCATTCTTCTTTTTGCTTTAGTGTCTTTGTTTGTACTGCAATCAGAACTGTTTGCAATGCCATTATGTAAGCTAATGTTACTAATAGTACTTGCACTGCTATCACTTAAAAACTCATGGTCAACATTTGCTATGAGGTTTGGCGGTGGTGGAGTATCTGTACTATTATTAACACTGCAGTTACTGTTAGTAGTGTAGGCTTGCTTGCCTTTTCTGTCAGCTTTTGTACGAGTTGGCTTCTCCTTTGAGTTAGCTGAATTTGCCTTCTCCGGACTTGGTTCTGGAGTTGCATTGTCAGCAGGTATAGGTTTAAAGGCAGGTATAATTTTTATATGACTGTCCTTTTTCTAAAAAATAAAAAATAATTAATTATTATTATTATTTTGAGACAACAGAAAGTTTTGGGTACTTACGTATTAACGGTACCTCGGCGACAGTTGAGGCAATAAAAGCACACGCTCCAACCGCAGCTACAGATTTGGCGGTTTTTAAATGCCGCCAATCTACACTTAAAATTTTTGTTCCAAATAATAAAATACTTCATTTAAAATCATCCGATTTTTTTTTTTTTTTTTTGATATTCGATAAATCAAGTTGCTTTTCACAAAATTTAATCAACGTCAACTCCTCGCACTAGCAGTATATGAATCTGAAAGCTGTACAAAATGGAATTCTGCTTCCCTCAAACCAGTTGTCTTTTCTAAGTCCCACATGATAAGCACACTGACTGAAATTGCATTTCCAAAACTTGCGTTTACCAAAATAAAGTTTCATGTCATGGGAATTGGGACATTTTCGTTGTTTTGGTAAAATATTTCGCTCCTGAAAAATAAAATTGCATCTTGTTTTGTCTCTGGCAAATCCCAAATACGCATTTTCGTAGCACTAAAAAATGGCATCAAAACTCAGCAAATCTGCAGCTGTTATATTGGCGCCTTAAAAATCGCCAAATCTGTAGATGTTAGATTGGCGACACTTAAAAACCGCCAAGTCTGTCGCCAAGGTAGCGTTAATATGTAAGTACCAAGTTTTGTAAAACTAATGCAAAATATTTTAGATGCCATTTTTTTTTTTTATAAATATAATATCCCTGAAAAGCATTTAAAAATAAAATGTCTAAAACAATTATTTTTTTTAAAAAGCATTTAATTTATAATTCAAACTACAATATAAAAAGGTAAGCCCTACAATTATAAATATGAAAAAGTAGAATGTAAATATGTTTGTGTGTGAGCACACATGCACATACATACATGAGGGAAGTCAAGATACAATGCCAGATTTTTAAATAGCATATAGTAAACTAACTGAAATATATCGAATATATTTGAAGTACTTTTAATTTATAACTTCTATTTTTCTTGTATTTTAAAAATTGATTGATCTGAATTAATTTCTGAATAAAAAAAAAAAATAGTAATACAATTTCAAATATATACTAAATTTTTAATAAAATTAAATTCGTCAAAACAAATTTATAAAAAATAAGCAAAAATAAACAGAAACTTAATAATTAGTAGTACAATAAATTAAAATGCAACAATTCTTTAACTGCAGTGACTAATAGAATTTTAAATCATTATAGAAGTTTGATTTATCTTATATTCACTGCATTAAAATTTAGAACAAAAACATAGAATACAAATATTATAAGATTATCAGAAATTTCGCAAAAATATATCTCCACAAACATATGCATTTAAAAAATATATATTCTTTGAATTAGTGATACAAATGAAAATATTTAAGGAACAATTTATTTTCTTCTAACACAATCCTGTTGTTGAAGACTGCAAGACATATACAATTTCTTAGAAAGCAATAAAATGTATTTCACATACAACTTGAAATGATTTAAATAGAGGAGATGAAAATCAATACAATGCATTATCAACATTTGTAAAATTACCAAGAATAACAATATATGAATAGCATAAAAATCAAATAAAACTTGGAACGTCTTACTGGGGACAAAAGACATGGCATTCCAAGACTTGCATAGCATGGGACCTAGAGATAAACATCCATTCCCATCCAAAATTCCCCAATAACACAAACTCCTAATGTCCCACTTGACAATTGACACATTTAGAATCTTCTAAGCAATTTGTGTTTAAGTGACAGACTGTAGCAGATGCGTGTCAGATTATATATATCCAAATTTTAAAAATCACTGGCTGTAATGATCAAGATTCATTTTATCAATGATAATTCAAGTTTTGCAATTTACTAATATGACAACCAATGACAGATCCTAGACAACAATATAACTGTTGTTTTGACTTCTCAATAGCCTTCTACAATAAATTCTCTTTAATCCAGCACCGATAGAGTCTTTAGCTTCATAGTTTCAAGAAGGAATATTTGTCTGTAGTAAATATTCATGTTTGTTGAACATGATTGATACATTGCAGCTTGCATTTTTGAATTTCATAGTTTCTAGAATAATGACATATTTCATTAGATTTTATCATCTATACATGTGTAAACAGATTAAATATGTACATGTTTTAATAATTTAAATTTTTATTTAGAGGGCTTCATCTTAGATATCCCACTTAAAACATTGACGCTCAAGAATCTGACACTGTTATGGTTCTTCAAGTGTCAGATTAAAGAAAGATTACTATACTTAAGCACCTGCAACAACTACTTAAAGAGGATAATGTAGTATTCAGGTATGGAGATTTATTTTAGATTCCTGATCATTTGTATATCATACTCTGATTATCTGCAAATTTTATTCCTACCTGACAACTCTATCATGATACTGTAATTTTCAAAACATAATCTTGCATTATTTAACAATAATTAAATTGAAATATAGATTTTCAAATCTTCTTACATTATAAATTTCCAACGAAAATAAAATAACAGAAAAGAATTGAAACATTTCTAAAATAAGCATATAGAAAAAAAAAAAAAAAAAACTGGAGAAGCAAATGAAAAGAATCACTACTGAACATAATATATAATTCATTTAGTAATGAATAAGGAATTCATTAATAATTTTCATTAACAATGAATACACCATCTGTAAGATTCTCTCTTCTTTTTTGCATAAGATAGCATTGATAAGTATTTTAAAATTTACAGATTGAAACATTTTTCCAATTGCAAGATGTGATGTTAGATAAAATGCTTAGACATCTCATTTAAATAATCATTCGTAGTAAACTGCTATTCCATTTCATTCATGCTTTTTTTTAAAAAATATTCCATCAATTTTTACACACTTAACATCAAAAGAAATACAAATTTTTTAACCTTTAAGAACATTTTTAAAACCCAATTAAATGAATGAGGCCTAATGGATGAGTGGACCAGCACTCTGGTGCACAGTTTTTGAGATTTCCTGAGCTGCCATGGATGTTTGTAGCAGTTCAGAATCCCCTTTAAACCATGTTTCCTGTCTAATAAGACTGTAGAGTGTTGGGCTGACAGCCCTACCCACCCAAAAAAAAAAAAAACAATATGTCTTGTTTAGAAATCTGTCAGTAGGCAGACGGTCTTGGCCCACTATGGGGTTATTGTGCTAATGAAGAAGAATTAAAAGAATAATTTTAATCTCAACTTTTATATAATAAATTATTTTATATAAAGAGTGTTAATAAATTAATGAATGGATTTAGTATTGACAGAGGTGATGCACTTGGTGAAGCATGTTTTAACTAATATAATTTTTTTTTTTTTTTTTTTTTTTTGTGTGAAAAAGGTATTATGATTACTAAAACCTATTTCAGTTTGCAATTAGCAAAATAAGATTTTCTGGATATAACATGTAAACATATTAGATAAAAAACATTTTACTTACCACTTTATTTTTGCTGCTTGACTGCTGGTTAATAACCAATTTTTGATAATGATAATGACAGTAACCACAATACTTAACATTATCTGTGAGATTCCCAGCTTCTTCACACAATAAACCAGCTGCTTGAGCACTAAATTAGCAATGAATAAAATTCTCTTAGTTAAGGTACTAAAATTATTAAAACATAAAGGTTAAAAAGTGTCAAACATCTTTAATGCTAGAATTACCAGTAATTCTTGATTTACATCAGATTCTCAATTAACTTTTATGTCTACATAAATCTTATATCATGTTTTTATAAATACAAATGCAAATTTATGATGTTGGTTTTCACAAGTATTTGATAATGGCTATTATGGTTGATACCTGCTTCTAATTTATTATACTTCGATGGAAACAATTTTTTTAACCTATCCAATTAGGCAACACTAATTTTGTGAAAAAATTGCAATACAATATGTTACAAAAAATTGTTTTTTTTTAAGCCATAAAACTGCAGGGTAGGGCAAAATTTTGTACAAGGGAAAACTAAACTGCCTTCTAAACATAAAGAAATATGATGGTTGGAATGAATGAATGAAATATAAAAATACGTCTATTTATAAAGATCGCAAATTGTAAGAAAAATACTTTTGCTTTTACAATTCTTAAATGTTTATTATTTTTTTTTAAATGTTCTTTAACACTAAAAAATATATTAATAGTTTTATGACATGGATAACTTGATTGATCAAAGAACAGGTATGAATTGTCCACAAAATATACAAGATCATTTATTTTTCAGGTTGAAAATTACACTCAGCGGGCCAAACGGTGCTGCTGATTCTAGGTAGGAAATTATGGTATTCTTCAAGTACATGGTGAAACAGTTATGATTATATTTAAAAACTTCATATTTTGTTTTGACTCAAAAATTGATACATCCTGATTATTTAAAGATCAGCAGTTGATTGTTATATGCTTATGATCCAAAATCCAATTATAATTTTTTTTTTTTTAATTTAAAATTGTTAGTTTTACTGTATTTATTTGAAATGGAATTGCAAATTCAGCAGTTATTACCAGCCAGCAAAGTATATGAAAGTTCCTTTAATTTTATTAATTAGATAAATTAGGTATTAATGCTGCAATTCAACAATGTATGGCAAATTGATTAATTGCTAATAAGCATAAATGTCCAAGTGTGATTGTGATACAAAATTGATTGGACAGTAAGGTACAAATATCTAGAGAAGGGGAAACAACTGAATGCTCAACAGGTTAAAAGGTTTGTGAGTAGAGCTTCAGTGCTTGATAAGATTTGAGTATAGGTCATATTTTGACATTGATGTACATATGGCTAAAATATATGTGGAACAAAAGTGTACAGAATGATTGACATAATGTGAATCCAACAGTTACTGACTGGTTTAATTAATATATAGAAATGTGTATGGATAATTGCTTACATTTCAATAGTTAAAAAGAATTTTTAAATTAATGGATCAAAATTAAATAAAAGGACATATAACAGAAATACACAAGTTGAGGATAAAACAGGTTTTTAGAGGTGTAATAAAATATTTGGATAAATGCTTTTTTTTTTTAAATGGTTAAAAATGTTATATAATGGATGTTTTTTTTTTTATATCCTTAAAATAAGATATCTTCTGGGCACTACAATTCTGCCAGATTGTTGATTGTTATACAACTGTCTGTGGTATGAAGGTTTTTTTTTTTTACACTATATAATTATAGTATTACATTTAAAATCATGTATACAGGATTCCATGCAAATGGAGTACATGGAATGATGTACTCTATTTGAATGGAATCTGTTAAACAATTGCTTCAATGCACTTGCCATGTGTGCAGTATAATTGATAACTACCTCACTGTGTACATATGGCAGTAACAGCACAAAGACAGTCCAACAAAGGTTAGAGAAAACTTTGAAGCAATTAAATGCTCCCTTCCACTTTTAAACAATACCAGGTAAAAAAAAAAAAAATCAGTAATTTCTTTTTTAATATCGTGATTTTCAAATGTTCTTAATTTATCATTTTTCTTCTCCTAAAAAATTGTTACATATTAATTTAGTTTATCTGTAGAATGAAAAAAAAAAAATGATTTTTCACGAAGAAAAGTAATAAATATGTATATTAAATATAATTGTCTTTCTTAATTAATAATATTGCTTTGAAACTAGTTTTTGCCATCTTAACATGCAAAACGATAGCTGCTGTCGCATGTACATTGTAACTGCAATAGCCATTATATTTGTATACTTGGCAATAAATTTGGCGCAAGGGAGAACAGTACCCTGGAATTTTACCAAAACATGAACACACACACACAAAAAAAAAACTGCCTTAATATTAAATGTAAATTATTTTTAGTAGAACTTACCATGTAACATGAAAATATTGCTTGCAACCAGATTTATTGCATTGCATACATGCACCCACACTAGCTTTAGATTCTTTGCCTTGCTCTTCACAAATATAACAAGACTGTATGAAAAAAAAAAAAAAAAAAAAAAATCATTGTAAATTAATAAGAAATAAAATAGAATATGAATGCTCTAAAAAGAATGATTAAGGTGCAATATTTTATATGCATATTAATTATGATTAAAAATATAATTGTTTTGATAACAGGGAATATAGAAACAGATTTTTAAAAAGTTTATTTTAACTTTTCAGGATTGCCATCCTTAGCATGTACGTAAAAAAAGCACAGTTAGTATATTTGACAAAATGGCTTAATTACAAAATTTACTTTAATTTAGAAATAAAAAGGATGTACTTCAAAAGGAAAATAACAATAATTACAAAAATTAAGGGAAAAATCAGAAAAGATTTAAGAATATTGTCAAAAATAAGCAAATTTTCATAAGGATTATGCAGGCATAAAACTAATGTTGTATCAGAATATGATATGCAAATAAGTGGAGCTGTTGTCATTGGACATGATCAAACATGGTCTTTAGAAGCACCTACAATTTTTAAAAGTAAAACCGCATAGCAAATTTTTGAGACAACCATGTTGATATGAGGACTCTATATCATTTATCTGAAGAATCACAAAGGTAAGCAATTAGGGACATAGAAGTGGTACACAATTATCTTATGTATTAATATGGTGGAATGCAACAAAAGCGGTTCTGTAATTCATAGCCTATGAAATGCATTCTTAAGAAAAAAAAATCATAGGCCTGGAATTAAAAAGCACTACAGATGATTGCTATTTGCTGCTTACTGCAAGAGGCAAATAACTGCTAATCTACATCAGATTTTCTCTAGTAGCAACCATTGAAAGGTTGATATCCACATCAATTGTGCAATATAAGTTTTCAGGAAGGAGGATTGTATGGACGGTATTGTGTGTTCCCTCATATCATCCCCACCATCTGGACTTGAACTCAGTTGAACATGCTCGAGTTATCTTAGAAATATAGTTTCATTCAACCCTTTCATTAAAATGTTTCAGGTCTTTAAAGTGCCTTGCATATAATAAGTTTTGCTGCTATTAAAGCTAATAAAGGTCATCATTTTGACCATGAAATAATGTTGCCAAGCCTATATAGCTACTACAGGTGATCGTGCTCTATATTAAAGCTGATTTCACACTGAACACCCCCTTTGTACCTAAGACAGAAAATAAGTCTATTATTTTTCATTTCCGGCTAATTTGTATAGAACTACTTAATTAACATTTACTCAAATTTCATTGGATTACAATGAATATAAATTTTACACTTACAATTTTTCTGATTTTCTATAATTTTTTTAAATCACTATAGTTACAAGCTTTGAAAATTAAAGAAATACACTAATTAATAAAAAAACTTTAAAGTTCAAAAACAAAACACACACAAGTTAAAAATGGACATCAAAAGCAAAGTTTCCTTACGGAAAATATCTATTTGCTATATATAGACATTTAAATTCATAAAATTTCTAAGGTAAAAAAAAAACCCCAGAGAAATGGGAAGAAAAAAAAAACATGATTTAGAACTGTAACAGTCTGAAGTGCTTGCTAATAAGTAAAACCAAATTCAGCAATTTATAATTCTGTTGTCCATTTAATTCAGCTAATATTATGGTATTATAAAATTCAGTTAAAATTCATTTGTAAAAATTGTGAAACATAATTTTAAAGTAACCATTTTAATCACAGCAGACAAAAGATGTTAAAAATATTAATTAATTTATTGTTAAAATTTTACTAATAGAAATTTCAATTTTGTTTTATCAGAAAATCTAAATGGAATTTTGTTTCCTGAATATACTCTAGAACAGAAATTTACAGTAAAAAATAACATTCACAATGTGATAACTTTTAAGGTATAAGACAAGGATGGGCAAACTTTTTCGGTCATGGGGAAAAAAAAAAAAAAAAAAAGCTTGGCGGGCCAAGATAATTTTTTAAAAATACACAAGTATTACAATTTAAATATGTTAATGAGATATATGAAATTACGATTTAATTTTTAAAAGTTCCTTATATTGATGTTCGAAGTGAGATATACTGATTCTAAAGAACGAGGCTAAATGTTCATCTGTCAGTCTACTTCTGAAATAATTCTTTCTAAAGTTCATAGTTGAAAACACTTGTTCACATATATAAGATGAAGCAAACTTAGCACTGATTTTCTGGGCATGAGATATTAAATTTGGGAAATTTACTTTTAATAGTGATTTGTAAAACTCTAACTTAGGCATATATATTTAGATTATTTTTGTCTTGCTATTTCAGTCAATTTGTGTTTTGTAGAACAAAAATAAAGAAAGTAAAAATATCATCAGTCCTTTGAAAAAAAAAATATATATTTAATCTAAATAGAAAAGGAGATGAATATATAATATATATTTCTTTTAATTTGCCTCGAACTGGCAAATTAAAATTCTATCAGCAGGCTGGATAGAACCTTCCAACAGGCCTTAGTTTGCCCATCCCTGGTGTAAGAAATAAGCATACACAAGCAAATGTTTTATCAATAGTAGAGATTACCTTATTATATCGATCAGTTGGAACTAATTGTAAAATTATTGGTTCCATAGTAGTTACATTTCCAAATCTAACTTCAGGTATGTAAAAGCACAAACAACATGAGCCCAACCTAACAAGTAAAGCATTATATACTTATCAGTAAAATTTTGTAAAAAAAAAAATATATATATATCACATGGGATATAAAATGTTTAAATTATTTTACCTCCACCATCAGTCTTTTTTAAAGCTCCATCTTTTGAAGGACAGAGTTCACAACGCTGAAACAAATAATTTTCGATTTTAAACTAAAAATTTCATTTTTATTTATCATGATTAGAGTTTATTAAGAATTAAAGTTAAGAGATTTGTTAAAATAATTTCCGACACACTGGGGCTTAAGAAATTTTTAATGCCATATATTTTTCAAATCTATTTTCTTTTTTTTTAATTTAATGAGATATTAATTAGGTTAATGAAAATAATCAACATTCTTTTTTTCAAACAGATCATCCATAAAAAAAACAAAGTACAATAAATGCCTCTCCTTTTAATATTTTAATTTTACTAAAATGCAGGACAAATACAAGCATAATTCAAACAAAACACATAAAAAGAAAGTGTATTTCATAATATCTGGAACACCAATCAGACTTAAATAAATAAAATCTGGAAAATCTAGTAATTACTTCATTAATTTTTATGTATTTTTTATAAAAATTTCAAATTATATGGAATTTTTTCATTATTGGTAAATACTGAAATCATCTATAATGTTTTAATCAAAGAAAAGATATTTCTAGATTATGTCTTTCTTTTAATGTTCACACCATTGTGCAATCAATTTCTTTTTCTAAGTTAATGCTTATTTTGCTCGAACACTATTAAAAATTAAGGTTGCCTTTACATAAATTTTCCAACGAGTGACATAGATAGCTTATTGCTTATATATAATGCCAAGTTTCATAAAATGCTATCACGTTTTTATGACTAGAGAACATGAATGTTTATTTTTTTGAAGTCTGATAATTATGTTACTTAAGTATACATTACTAAATAGCAGTCTAAAAATTACAAATTCTAAGTAATTGCCTCAAAACAGCAATTTCTTTTTTTGCAATTTTTTTTTTTTATTTACTTTATATTCAAATGTGTTTGATTTATAGATTTTACCAGATGAGGATGAAACGAAACTGTTTTATTAATAAAATGCAGTGCTTTAATTTTAATGGGAAGTTTTCTACAAAAAATATGACAAATTGGAAAGAATATAATAATTAATTCTGCTACAAAAGTCATGTTCTAATCAATAGATATTTTTACTATGCATAGTTTTAGATTTAAACTGCTTTCTTTGTACTGAATTGTTAGTTTTAATATGAATAGTAATTAAAGTTTTATTTATCATGTTTAAGCAATAAAGGATACACAAACACACAAAAAATGCTTAAAATCTTCAGACTATCACTTACATCATAATTATTTAAAATCACTGGATAAAAATACTTAAAATCAACAGGATACACAGACACAAAAAAAGTGTGAGCTATACAGAATTCTTCGAATTAGAATGAGTATTTTATATTTATTCTTGTATTTTACTTAAGTATGAGAGCTATTACTGACATCCACTGAATATTTACAGGAGATTTTGGATATTCTTATTAAAATTCCAACACCGAATTTAGAATCTTTCTTTTTTTCTCTTATTGTTTGGGTGAAAGTTCTTTAATTTCTTTCAAAATTACTTTGCTCCATTTTCTTTTATAGATAGAATCTGAGGCTAATGTTACAAATGAAATTTCTCTCCTCATCCATTTTATGACTCTTAATTTGAAGACATTGAACTTTAAATAATTGCCTTCATTTCAGCAGAAAAATAATGCATAAATAATAATGAAAAATTAATCTAGATAAAACATCCTACCTTTCTGGTTATATAATTATTTATCTAATCTTTATTTAATATAATTTTAAGGCTTTAGTTATTATTTTTTTTAAAATTTTAATGATATGATTAATTTTTTAATTTAAAAAGAAATATAAAATAATAATAAAAAAATATGTAGATGTGATAAAAACAACAATGAACAATAAATTTGTACATCATTTTTGTTAATTACATCCATAAATAGATGTTAAAATAAATATTATTAAAATTTTCTCTTTCAATCTATCATTAAATATTTTGGTGAATATCTGATTTATGAGGTTAAAACCATCATATTGAACTATGTTTGTGTGTGTCATATGGCAGGAAGGGCTTACAGTTGTTAAATTTCTTTTTATCAACTTGAAAATGTTTTTCTCCAAATGTATACCAATATTATTAAACCATAAGCATCATTTAAAAAATTGTATATTATAAAAATATTAATTACAAATATAAAAGTCCCTATTTAAGTTTTTCATATGATTAAGATACAGATTAAAAAAAAACATACTATTCTTTAGAGCCTCAATTAATATTTATATAGAAGTAGAAAAATATAAATCTAGAATTATTTGATTAGTTTGGCAAAGATTGAAATTATTCTAAATATTTATAGTAAAAACTAAGTAACAAAACTTTACTACTCAAATCAAAACCTAAACAATTTAGTTAAGAGGATAAATATAATTTGACTTAAAATTAATAAAAATTAAATCTTAATGTATAATTTTCGAAGATAAAGTCCTTCATTCACCTAACAAATAATCAAAATTTCAAGACCTACATAACTACTTCTTGGCTTTTTGGGGACCATTTTGTTTATTGGTGATCTTTTCGGGAATTGTTGTGTCTTCGAATCTGGTGGGTTTCTTGAAAATAGTTTCAATAAGAAAATGACGTCAGATAGATAGTCCCTTAAAAGACTTAATCCCTCTATATCTGAAAATAAATATTTTAATTTTCTGTGAAATCTTATGATAAATTAAAATTTTAAATCCCCTTTAAATGTAAATAATTTTCTAATTTTCCCAATGGCAGTTAAAAAAAAAAAAAAAAAAAAAGAAAAAAAAATTGCAAATAAAGATCAATAACTAAATTAAGAAACCAAATATTTTTGGACTGAATTTCGTGCAATTATTTAAAATGCACTCATCATCAGAATCATGAGTCATACACATGCTAGGAGTGCAACACTGGTTTCACAACACAGGGAAGCAAACATGCAGGATTTCAAATGGTAAAGGGATAGGAAATTTGCACGCGATTTAAGCTAGTTTATTCCAATTATTTATTTTGTTATCAATTCTGATGATTTATTTATATATTATGTGATGTCATTTTCACCTGAACGTTTTTAAAGAATTTGCAAAAAATCCCAAACATTTCTAGCAGTTCCAACATTTGCAGTTATGTGTTTTGCATAGTCCAAATATGCCATCAAAATTTACATTTCTAAAGTTATAATTTATTCAAATGTTTTTTGAGAAAAATTTAATGTCAATGAAGGAAATTGCTGCATGAATTTAAATTGGTTCTAAAAACTATACATATAAAAAGATCTATTATGAACTATGCTTTGAGAAACATATATATATAATGCATCACACCTCAGGTTAATAATTAAGTTACTTTCATTCAGAATGAATTCCCATCACCAAATGAAAAGAATGAGTCTGTATTAAATGACAATTGAAGTGAAAATGTTTTTATTGTACTAATATGTTTTATGGATGGAGAATTATCAATTTTATTTTGTTGAGAAAAGGTTTAAAAAAAAAAAAAGGTAATAATTTTAATGACTAAAATCTGTCTAAAATTCTTTGCATGCATTTAATTTAAAACACACACAATCACTTAGATTACTAACGAAAGCATAGTTAAAAAAAAAACAACACATAAATTTAAGACTCACACCAAAGAATCAAAGAGAAATACATACAACTCTGGCACTTCTTTCTTGAGATTCGCATTTTCGACAAAACCAGGGACCAGTGGGAACTTGAACAATGCCATAACAAGCTGAAAATAGATATATATTTATAGATTATTAATCTACCAGTATTTAATCATGATTTCAATAAAATTATGATAAAAAGGGCAGAATAGATGCCAAAAATCTGTGGAGAATATTTAATTTTAAAAGGAAAAATCAGATATTTAATAATTGAAATTAAAATAATAAATTTTCTTAACTATTCATACTGATTATTATTGCTATAATTACTATTACTATTTCATTAATTAGTTTTTCATTATTTTATTAGCTGCCAACTTCTCATGATGAAAAATCAGGAGCTTTTACACACTCTCTCTTCCTTTTTTGAGCTATACTTAAATAATAAAAATACAATGAATAAAACAGTAACATTTTAAAGTGTAAAATAATTTTACGTAGTACACTCATTAATGCATCACAGAATTAAAAATACAAAATGCTTAAATGTTAAAAAAAAAAAAATTCTGTTATTTAACATAAATGTAAAGCAGAATGCTGAAATACAGAAATCGTGAATATACAATGCAAAAGATTTCTAAAAATAGTGAGTATTGTAGTTTCTTGCTTAAAATATACAGTCTATACATTAAAAAAATCTAAAAAATTTTCGATATGTAGATAGGCTTTTACATACATATAGATGACAAATCTATATATATCGAAATATCCATTTAAGGCTAAAATTTCATACACTACTTTAATTATTGTTTTGTTAACAAAATTCCAGTTTACGTTATTAATGTCCTGTAAAATCCATTTCAATGTGATTTCGACATTTGCAATTTGTATAACTGCTTCAGAAATATCGTTGCATGTATCTGGAGATTTCTGATGTTCGCCATTCAATCTGCAGAATTATTACTTATTATTTGTGTATTTTAATGCATTTTCATATTTTTCATTTTTGTACTATTTATTTATTTCTTTTTGCAATTAGAGATATTGTTTGGTAAGTTACAGTACATATTATAACAACAGTTCTCTCTTCTTAACTATACTCTACCATTTGCAGTATATTGTGTTTTTAAATGTTCCAGTTTCTTAGTATGAGTTTGCAGTGAGTTTTTAAGTGAGCATACAAGTGTTTTGTGATGGTTTTAATATTACAATGAATGGTTAATGAATATACAATTATTTGTGTGTGTTTATTTTGGATACCATAAGATTTTACTTGGCTCATTCAAGTAGGTGAAATCAGTTGGTTCTGTGATTTAGTAATTCTTGATTTCCAAATGTTGGCTGAAACTTTTGATAAAATGTCTGCCGCCTTTGATATGAAGTTCAAGGTGATTGCTGAATTTGCATTTCAAAAAAAAAGTGAAAAAAAAAAAAAAATTTCTAATCAAATTTTTTCATTTTAAGTATGTTGGCTATTGCTAAGTTAAAAAAGTAAATTCTAATGATTCACTTAAGACTGTTACATATGACACTGTAAGTGTGGCATATCTTGCTATAAGGACACTAATCAATTGTCATTAAATAAAGGGAGACTTTTCCTAAAGGTTCTTTGATATTTTGTGAAAATTTTTACCTGGGTGATGCATTGCATGGTGTGTATACTTTGAAAAAGCCAAAGACGTGCAGCACAAATTTATAACAATTTTTGCAGAAAGCAGGAAAGATGCTTTATAAGTGATGTGTTAACCATCCAGAAC
This sequence comes from Caerostris extrusa, assembly GCA_021605095.1. NCBI lineage: Eukaryota > Metazoa > Arthropoda > Arachnida > Araneae > Araneidae > Caerostris > Caerostris extrusa. Next base: position 157,763 of record BPLR01019012.1, on the reverse strand, counting down.
TTTCGCCAATTTGGACAAAGACAGTTTTCAAATCCAGAAAAGACCAAAACTTTAGGAGTGTCATGGAAATGAATGAAAGGCTGCTTTTTTTTTTCCAAGTTAGGATGAAACCTAGCAACAGTTACACTAAAAAAATCGCGTTATCCATTATACCTAGACTTTTTGATCCAATACGTCTTGGTCTTGTAGTCACTAAGGCAAAGATTTTTATGCAAAAATTGTGGCATTTGAAAATCAGAGATCCTCTGTTAGCTGAGAAGAATGGCATCAATTTCTGACGCGCAAAAAATAACAGGTAAATTAGATATTGAACAAGAAAAACACTGCTTCAGAATGTTGCTCTGGAGCAGCAGTTTAATGCAAAAAAAAAATCATCTGGATATACGATTGTGAAACTAGTAGCGAGTAAATCTAGAGTTGCCCATATTACATTAAAAGTCTAAAAATTCCCAGGTTGGAATTGTGTGTTGTTACAGTCTTGTTATTAAAGTTATTAAAAAATTATCACTGCTTTGAAATTAGAAGAAAATCAAGTTCATCTTTGGAATAATTCTGCGATTGTATGGTCTTGGTTACAGAAACAGCCTATGGATCTCAAAAAGCCTGTACAGATAGAGAGGTTACAAGTCAATGGATTTTATCTAATTAGCAATGGCATCATATTTCGTTAGAAAAAAATTCAGCAAACATTTTATGTTAAAGTGGACCCAGAAAGACTGTTGTATCAAAAATTGTAGTGGAAAGGCACAGACTTTCTTGCTGGCAATAATTGTCCTGGTGATTCCTATTTTTAGGAGAATGTAACTTAAAAACTCTTCTAAAGAATTTGAATATAAATTGCCAATATTTAAAATAATAGTAAATGATATTGTGCAATTAACTAATTAATTTGGCTAACAGTTATGCAAGTGTTCTGCAAAATTTATATTTTCAGGTTTGTATATAATTTAAGAAATCCATTAACTTCTGTATCTGGGCCCCTTGAAATTGTAGATTTAGTCTGAGACATGCCCGATTAAGATGATTCAAGAACATGAATTTGTCTGCGAAATTCGAAACCTTCAGAGAAAGGGATGTGTCCAACCTAGTAAGTTAAAAAATGTAATCTCTTTCTTAGATTTTAATAGGATATTATGTGTTGCTGGCCAATTAGGTAACACAGATTTAATTTTTGTCAAAGAAGCATCTGACAATTTTGCCAAAAATTATATATTATATTATATTTTCTCCAAAAAATATTTGCATACTATTGCATCTGATTGCCAAGCAATGTTGAGAAATTTTAGCTAATTAAAGATTGAACAACTTGCCATAAGATTGTATACAAGTATATTGCCTGTTTTAAGGTTAAACTGGTTACTTCAATACAGTTGATCGATAACCTACCTTGAGATAAAAGTTATTCCTAAATATCCCTTTAACCGTTCTGGAGAAGTGGATTTAGTGATCCTATCATGGTTGAAATTAAAAACTTACAAAGAATTATTCTCTAGAAATTATATGTTTGTGAATTTGCATGTTTTGTACTAAGGTAGTGCATTTAGAGACTGTGTCATATCCAACTTCAGTGTCATTTATAGCCATACTAAAGAAGCTCAATTGATGCAGAGGTAAATAAGCGAAATTGCATTGGAACAATACAAAAAATTTATTGGTGTTAATAGAGAAATTAACAGGCTTCATGAATTAGTTTAAAAACTTGATGAAAAATTAGCTGGTTATTTATCTGCCAAAAACATCGATTGGAAATTCATACTACTCATAGAACTCAATTTTAGAGGAATTTGGGTCGACAAAATTAAGTTTTTAAAGGATTTTAAGATAATTGTAGGGGAGAACAAGTTTAATTTATGAAGAGAGGCATACTAGTATATCATGGTTGTACAAATTAAAAGAATTTTTAATTTTTTTTTTGCAAATGGCCCAACCATGTTAGCTTATGAAGATAATTTTGAAGTTTTAACTCCAGTTCATTTCTAAATAAACAGATCTAAATTCAATTATTATTGAATTAAATTTGATTAATTAAATGGTAACAGATTTAATAAGTGACAGCAGATAACTGAAAATGTGCATTTAAGATATGGAGAAAGTGGCACTGTAATAATTTGGGGAAATGCAGTAAAATTGTAGTAAATGGTGGTAGGTAAAGGACAATATTCATATTGGTGACTTGTTATTGCTGGTTGTGGACAATTTATAAACTCATAAATAGCTTTTGGGTCGTATTATTAATGTATTTTCAGGTGATAATGAAAAGATTCTTATGATTTAGGTAAAAATTCAAACTAATAATATCTAAAAGAACTCACAAATTTATATCTGTCTGTAAATTAATATCTTGTCGGTGCCAAAGTGAATAATTTCCATTCTGTGAGATTTTAAAATAATTGTTTATATTTGTTATGTTTTAACTTTTAAGTAAGTTTTATTTCATGTATTTAAAAAAAAAAAAAAAAAAAAACACTCAAAGGTTTTAATGTATTTATAAAATAAAATGTAATGTATTTATTGTATCAATTCAGTTTTTGTAGTAATGGTTACAGAATGTCTAGTTAAACATGCCAATAGTTAGCAGTATATTAGCATACAAGAGCTAACATTCTACCACTTGCAGTTTATTGCATTTTTAAGCTGAACTAAAGTAAAGTGAACCACTTTTTTGGCAATAGTATGCACAGTTGCTATTGAGTACACAGATAAAAAAATACTTCCAGATGGAAAATAAAAAGCTTAATGTTATAGTCCATTGTATGTGTGAGTGCTTATTTTGGAACAATAGATTTTACATTTATTATTATCATTAAACTTACCTTGTTAGCAAAAATAAAAAAAAATTTACTTAAAGTTTCACTTTTTTTATTTCATGTCATTTTGAAATGTTTATTATTTTTCTAAGGATTTAAATTTTGTAGTACTTTTATGTAATCTAGATTTATTTAATGATGCTTTTACTTCCTCATAAATATAATGTACAAATATCTCTGTATCGAAGGTTCCAAGCGGTGACATGGATGTTTATTGCGGTGCGGAATCTATTTTAAATCGTATGTCCCGGTCTAATATGATTGTAGAGTGTTGAGCAGAGAGTTAACAACCCTGCCTCATAAAAAAGAAACATCTCATTTCTCAGAATTTGCCAATAAGCAGACGGCCTTGGCCCACCATGAGCTGTATTGTTGGGGAGTTAGTTATAAACATATTGCTAACATAATAAAGTTCATGGATTTTATTTAAAAGGTATTACAGATTTAAGTCAAAAAGGTGAAAAATTTGAAACTAATTAAACCCTAACTAAAAAAATTTTCTATTTAACATTCTTAATAAACATAACATTTTTTTTAGTTTAGTAATCATGACGTGGATTTTCTATAATTGGCCAAATCGCAAAGGGGCAGATTGGATTTGGAAACTTTTTTTGCTGCGCCAAAATTAACCCCATGCTACATTTTACTACAAAAAGGCAAATTTCGCATTTCTGTGCTAAAAATGAGATATTTCTTTTTACTTTTGATTAAGTAATCCGGAAAAAAAAAAAATATGAAGGAGCCTATACTTAGGCTTCTCTTAAGATCGTTATTAGAGGGGTACGAGTGAAACAGAGGCCGTTCGGATTTGGCGACTTTTTTGGCTGCTAAGTGCGAAATTCGCCAAATGTGGTAACTAATGTTTTCTTTTTGCCTAATTGGCCTATATTAATTACGCAGTATAGAACAATAAGAAACCGTTACTTTTAATAACGACTCATTTTGCTTGTTATCAGTTAATGCTGGTATAATTGTTTTCATTCCTTGTATGCTGATCAAAGTCTTTCTATTAGCAATGTCTGGTATTGAAGTATTTTATTTTGGGAAAGAAAATTCCATCCATTTCTTAAAATTGAAGGAAAGGGTGCTACAGCAGGGATTTGAATGCCGAGGTAAGTTGAAAAATATTCGATGGTGCATGTTTTAAGGTTTGTTTGCTAAGTATGTCGAGAGTCCTAATTGTGGAAATACTATTATAAAAGATAAATCTGATGGATATATGTGGAGATGTAAATTTTAATGGTGCAGCACAAAATCTGAAGAGATACATTCGTCAAAATTCATGGTTCTCTCAATCAGAAATGATTTGTATGATATTATGAGAATTACGTATTGACTGGATAGGCATAATCGTAGGCATTCGACTGCGGATCTAGCTGACGAGATTGAATGTGCATTGAATACTGTGGCGGATTGGAAGAGTTTTTAAAGAGAAATATGCACAGATGTAATTATGAAAGAGAACATTATTTCTGAGATATACACAATCTAATGTGACCTAAACAGTTTAATCATATTCCAGCATCCTGGGGTAAGTACATTTTCCCTAAAATTGAAGAATTTTTTTTATTTTATTTTATTTATTATTATTATTATTTTTTTTTTTATGTTTTAATTCAAATTCTGCTTCACGAAATCGTGCTAACTATGTAGGGTTGCAATTTTCTTCACTGTCATTTTGCACATTTCAGCGAAACATATTTTTGACACCAAAACTCAACGGCCCATATCCTGCAATTTTTACCAAAACTTAATGTACAAAGTGTTTTGTAATGTGACCTTCTAATTTTCATTTATTTTTTAATATAATAAGTATTATATTCTAAATAGCCTGATCCAATCATTCACATTGGTTACTAAGTTGGTTGACATATTATTTTGGAGCTGTTTAGCCCTTGGAAACTCCATCTCCGATAAGATAGGGTAAATACAGTTGAAACAATGAAAATTGCCCAGAATATATTTTACAAATATAATAAAATTAATTTACAACCATAAAAAATAAAAGAAAAGAAAAATATTTAAAAATCAAATTAAAATTTTGCACAGATGTTTTAAACCATAATTGGGAATATGAGAGTCAATCTAGTTGAATTGCAGTATTTTCATAATTATAGTAAGCCATGTGTATTGAATTGCGTATGAACCATTTAGCAGAGGTAATTTGCTGGATAGTGATATTTTGAAAAGTTTCAAGTGTTTTTAAGCTAGATTTAGCTGCATAGGACCGACCGGGCAAATGTACATGAGGATTGGGCGAAGCATAGCAGTATAAAGAAGAATTTTGTTATCTCTAGTCATGGTAGAATTTCTATTCATAAAGTGGGTGAAGTTTTCTGAAGGCAATACGAAATTTAGTTTTGGTGTGCAGAAAATGTTATATTGGTTACAAGGATGTGATCCACCTATTTATAGTAGTGAATCTCAACCAGTTTTTTTTCAGCAAACTAAGAAGGATCAAATAGTGGACTGAACACAGACAACACATGCTTCAGCAAAGTTTCTCGCAAGGTTTTAACAGTGGGTACTAGCATGTTTGCTAAAAAGAGAGTTTCCAATTAGAATATAGTGTCAAATAAGAACTTTTTATTTTTATTTTCTCTAAATCAGTATGACTTTTAATTATCAAAATACACAATTGTCAGAGAAGGTGAGCAGAATACCACTTAGATTGACCCAATTTTCGAGAAATAATAAACTATAATTTTCCCAGAGGTTTCCTTTGCACTTTGCGGAATATCAAGCGATGTAAAAAATTTGCAAAAACTCATTGGAAATATATGTCGAAACTTTGACATATGAAAAAGATATTAATTTATTACCAATGGAGACAGATAAATATAACATGTTACAGCAAAGGCTGGCAGAAACATTTGTAGATTTCGAAGGAAAACTAATTAAAATTAAGTGAACTGGGTAATTGAGGATAATAAGCCATTCAGTTTGTTTTGACAAATGCGTGACTTACAGGGAGATAAATTCAATGATGATTTCCCTAAGAAATTTATGGTTACAATGATTGCCAATGTATATACAATCAATACTCTTGGATTTAAGCTTAAAAAAATTATCATAGCTCACAGTTTTAACAGATAAAATGCACAAGATTACATGTGAAAATTCTCATGTTTATGCTGTTGAAAATGCAGTAACACAGGAGCTTTCCAGTTTGCAGCAACAAATTGCAAATTGTCTTTACAAGTAGAATAGCTAATTCAGGAAAGAGGTTGATCAAACTCTAGAGTAAATCTGCATTGTATAATAGCTTTAAGAGTAAGAGAGGAATTACAATAACACCATTCTTTACTTTTGCTTTGGTAATTCAGTAAAAGTGTAAACAGCTTTTACTAATTTTCCTTTTCAGGAAACAAGTAAATGCTATCCCTCACATGAACTGAAGGTGGTAGTGAGATCAACTTAATAACCCCTTCCATATTAATGACCCCAACAAAAAAAAGCACCAAGTTTTTAATAGATATAGGGAACAAAATTTTTTGCAAAGGAAAACAAGTCGTATAGTATGAATTCCTTACAAATGTAAGCTGTGAATCAGTAGAAACCAAACTTCTGATAAAATGTTACTGTATTTGAGTCTGAGTATATGACAAAACTTAAATGGCATTTCGTTATTGTAGATGTTTCAATGCTTGTAATTGGAGCAGAATTTACTGATTGTAATTTGTTATTTGATTTAAAAAAACAAATGGTTAATTGATGGTGAGACAAAAGTTAGCTACATGTAAAAGCTTTTGTCTGTAGCCGGCAAACTGTGATAAAGGTAGCAATTGAAAACTCTAGATACCATGTTATATATGGCAAAAATATCTTGATATTATCCTGTTAACACCTAAATTTAAATAGATAAAGCACTTCACTGTTCAATCTATCGAGACAACCGACTCAACAATGCGCCCAATTTTTCCAATAAAGTGAAGTCTAGTGTTTAGTTGGAGTTCCTAGAGTTAGACCCTGTACTTCCCTATCATAATTTATAATTTAATACATATATATTAAAATTTACCAAAATTTTAAAAATTATAAAAGAGCACATGCTCTGTACAAATAAAAGAGAGAATTAGGATTAATATAATTAAAAGTAATCTTATTAATTAAATATTTGACATAGGAAAACATTTAGCAACAATTAAGATTTAATGAGCCGTTAACTTATACACATTTTTGATTGTATTTAAAAAGAAAAAAAGGATAGAAAGAGAAAATTTGTTTGTAAACAAACAGTTCACCATCGCAAAGGCAGGTTCGAAGACTTGGTCAATACCAGACAGGCAAGACCCAAATTGAAGCACGCACTCTGGTTGAACAAGAAATTAAGCATATGAATATACTTGGTTGAAAGAAGTTAGAAAATTTTATTTTTTGTACAGGGTCTAAGTGTAGTCGTTTGCAATTGGTTAAAGAGCTAAAATCTTGGGGGAATAGAGCAGAACTGCTTTTTTTTTTTGGCGTATCTAGAATTTTGTGCATAATTCGGAAGATCTAATAAAAGTGTGTTATTAGATAGCTAAAAAATTTCTTTAAAAATAACCCTACCTTTTTACTAAATTTAAGATTGGTTCTATTTTGATTTCGTTATGTAATTGATTTCTGTTGTAATGTAATAGCGCATCTATAATAATCTTTAATATTTGATTTTGAAGGACCTGCAGTCTTCTCAAATTAGACATTCTGGAATTTATCCAAACAGGAACTTCGTAAAGTATAATAGGTCTTATAAGGGAAATATTAATGTTGAGTTCACCTCTAATTGAGAGCTCGCTTTTGGGATTAAATAAAAGTTTAATTGTGAATTTTACTTTATTAGCTTTGGTAATAGCATAGTGTATATGTTTATTAAATGCAAGTTACCTATCTAAAATAAGGCCTAAATACTTATATAGAGCAAATATATATATATATTAATTTGGACATATTTGTGATTATATATAATAAATAAGGACGATTTACAGAAGTCAGTAAGAACAACATCTTTTGGCCTACTTGAATTTCCCATTTCTAAATTTTGGACCAATTCTTCAGTGTTTTATCAATGAAGTTTTATGGATTTTTTTAGACAATTATTTATTTCTGATATTTTTTAAATTAAAAATATTTAAATAAATAAAAAGATGGCATTAAGGCACACTTTTGCATAAGTTGTAATTTAATTATCTGTGTCTATTTAAAATCATAACAGAGTATTCATAAAATATCAAACTGATTACCAATGTAGCTTTAGAATAGAAAAAAAAGTCAAAGCAATTTAAAATAATGAATAATAATATTCTTCAAAAATGTCCCAGTATGCCCCTTCTATAAGAAATCAGCCTATGAATAAAGAACTTGAAATTTAATTAATAAGGAACAGAAAAATAAATGTATTTTCAATTAGAAAAAATAATTTAAAAAAGTGGGGAGTTTTATAAATTTATTTTAATTAAATATGATGAATGGTTATAAAAAATTCAAACTCACTCAGGTGAAATAACACATTTACATTACAACCAAGTACAAATAAAACTCCAAATATTCATTTGTGTTGTTAGTACATATGGTTGGAACACAGCATAATCCCCATACATCACATCAATGTTTTTAAGTGATATATTTAAATAATTGATACTATATCTAAAACAATGAAATACACATTGATGATCTGATGTTTTGATTACAAGAAAAACATCTAATTACAAGTTAATTTGATAATTTTCAAGAGTGGTTAAACTGTATTTCACTACAATCACTAATACACTTAAAATACAAAAATATTTTTTGCCGTTATTAAACATGTAATTATTTAGATTATCTCCCAAATTCAATTATTACCAATTTATATATCAGCGATCTGAAAACTGCAATAAAATCACAATCAGTCCACCTATCTTACAAAAAAAGTTGAAATATTAACTACTACAGCACAAACACACTATCAAGAATTTTAGGTTCAATAGTAGTTTGTTTATAGTTATTCAATCATCATCAAAGTGTGCCATATTTAAACACGCTTTGGATAAATTGAGATACAGTAAGATTAGCATGTATAAAAATCACAAATCAAGTTAAGTCTATTTAAAAAATTAATTTTAATTTACAAATATCTAACTAAATGAATAATATACATTAAAAAAATAAATAAAAAATATTTATATTTAAGCAAAAATTTTTTGTCACATAATTTCCGAATATCGATTATTTTAGGAAAGAATTTTTAAAATATTTTCAAACTCCGTTAAGGAGAAATAAGAAAAAAAAAAAAAAAATTTAGATAATACATAATTATCCTAAATTTTTTAAAAGAACTCTGTTATTAGTTCAAATGGTAGGAATACAACTTAACCCACACACTTCACGATAAGATTTTTTTTTTTTTATTAATAAGCTTATTTTAAAAATAATGATATCCTATTCATATCAAAATCGTGCCCAGAGTGTGGGTTTTATTCAATGTAATCATTAATAAATTGTTGGAATGTGAACAACTTTTTTTCCTTATACAAATATAATTATTTAGAATTATTTTTCAGTCACTTATTAGGTTATATTTCAAAGATCAGAAAATTGGCATTAGAACTGCAATTAATCCACCTATCCAATATAAAAAAAATTAAATAATCAGTAAAAGTTGATTTTAATTTTTAACAAAATATTCATACTAAAAATTAATATTTAATACAAACATCTAACTAATTCAATAACATATATAAATTAAATGGATAAAAAAAATTGCCCTATTTTTGAGAAAAATTTCAGAATATTGATCACTTTAAAAATAAACGTTTTAAAAAATTCATTAAATAAATATAACAAACTAATAACATATTACAATCTGATCAATGCACCAAGTTTGAACAAAATTTTTGACAAAATTATGCAATAAAATAACAACGTATAATTTTATTCATATTTATTGCTCATATTTTATAAATAGAGATTTATTAAAAATTAACGATAATGATTTATGAGCTATTTTGACATGTGTTTACATTGTCGTGATACTGAAATTCATTCACAATAACTTCCTAGCATCAATTACTTATTAAACAATAGTTTTAGTTGCACAGACTTCCACGAAATAAAAATATTTTTAAGAAATATCAAAATTACCTTGATGAACAGCAACATTGCAACCTTGGCCATCACAATAAACAAGAGGATTTTCAGCCCAACCACGCTCATCTGAGCATACACAACAACCCCAACCATCTCCTTCATCTTGAAGGAAATCCTATGTTAAAAAAGTCATTTCGAGTGAATGCTGCATCTCTTCAACAGAAGATGAGCACTCGGGTGCAGAATTTACACTTTCTATACGAAAAATCAAAATTTGACAAAAGCATCATAATTAAATGGACTTCCATTCTTTCTTTCCGATAATTCATCTAAAGAAATAGCCGCGAAGAGTAGAGGTGAGAAAACAGTGAGAGACTTGTATTTTGATATCAAAAACTAAAACCGTTATTTTCGGTAAATCAGTTTTTTGACGACAAAGAAATGAAAACGAATTATTTTTAGAGTAATTTGTATTTAAAATATTTTGAATCAAAATTATGCTATAAACTTTTTAATTTAGAAGATTTCGCTATTTCAAAGTATACATGTTTTAGTATGATTGAAATAAGTAAACAAAATTTAAAAAATTTTAATCAATAATTAAATAAAAAACGATGAATTTTAGAACACCAATCTTGATTAATTTTCAGTTTTATTGAATAAATTGTGTCGATTTATAGTTTTGAAATATAAAAAAAAATGTGCTATCGAAGAATTTATATTATTTTTTATCAGTCTTTCAGAAATATCAAGTATTAATTGAAAATTAAAATTTTATTTATTTTAATTAATATACACATATATAAATCTGAAATTCAGTGTTAAAATTTTAAATCAGACACTATCATTTCTATGGTCGAGCCTCACATAATAAAAGAAATAAAATGAAAAGTTTCTATTGTTATTTTCTACAGCGTGGAGGTAGCGTGAATAAACAAATGGGAACCGAAACTCGGTTAAAATATATGAAAGTTAGTTGTCACAACGTGTAAATCTAATTTTGGATTATTATATTCTGTTGCTTTCGAAAAAACAGTAAGCATTTTATTTTTTACATTATTTTTTTACTGTTAATTTTGTAGTATATGTAAATTATAAATTAAAAAAGGAATGATGTGCCATAAATTAGCAATTATTTTCATAAGATAATATATTGAAAAAGCGCTTCACATTAAAAATTCAAATTCCCTTTTGTAATTTTTTTTTTGATAATAAATTCTTGTCTATTAATTATTCATCTGTTTTTCTTTTTTTTTAATTTATCTAACATTAATCCATTACTTGACCAAATAGCTATTTGGGGGACAAGATCATTCCAGTTAAATTTAATTTCATTAAAAATCTGTTGATCCAAAGCGATATCTTTCTCGTTATTTTCCATGATATTTTCATTATTAAGGAACTAACTTACTGTTGTTAGAGAAAGGTTTAAGTTTCTGAATGGATGGCAAAAATATTCCAGTAATATTGCTATCAGTCATTACAAAAGCTGAACAAATTGCTTTATTTATTATACTATTTGTTGGTACTGGTTTGTTTTTTGTTATTTCAGCATAGAAAGGAGCAGGTTACGATTCTAGCTTTTGGCTTCTGATTCTTCATAAGATAGGTTTCTTGTTATTATTTCCTGTATTTTTTTTTTCTTTAGTTACCACTGTGGGTAGCCTTTTGAGTTTGAATAATGTGGTTGCTAGCAATTAACGCATTTTGGTTCTGTTTTACTAACTTTGTTTAAGTCATAGGACAATTTGAACAAGTTATTTTGCCTTAGCAAGCATCTTGAAAGTTGCTGAAACACTGTCAATTAAAATGTAAAGAATTAAGTTTTTTTATGGCCATACTTGACCGGTACTGCAATATTTTTTACTGGTACCTTAATGGTTTTTTGGTAGAATAGTATGAAAATTTATTAAAATTAGATATTTAGCTAACTTAAATTTTTATTTTACATATGGGGGGAAAAAGAAAGAAAATTAGAATTACTTAAATATTCTTATTTTAATTTCATATAACCAAACAAAAATTAATTGGATTCAGATATCAGCAATTCAAAGAAATTAAATGTTTTATGTAAACCTATTGAAATAGGGTTATCGAGAATTTTCTGCTTTTAAAAGCTTTCTCAAATTTTATTCCTAAATTACTTTGTGCAAAATCGCTTTTATCACTTTGATGCCGAATTATTATGTGGAATATTATTTTGTTAACACACAAAAATGGAACTTTTAACAAAGATAGTAATCATTATTATTCTTACATTATGCCAAAAATAATTCGATAACACGGCAAACTAATTTTTATGTATATATATTGGCATAACAACAAATTAGGTTGCCGTGTTAGCGAAATTGTATATATATATATATATGTTGTTTACTATGCTGAATTCGAATGATAAAACAATATTATTAAAAACAACAAGAACAATAATAGTACTATACAAAGAAGGAAGAACAATAATACTATCCAAATTGAAAGAAAAGTCTATTCATAATGGGTGCCTGGGATTGAAAACTGAATATCCAGATTTAGTAAGCAGAGCAAAGACTGCAATCTTATCATTTGTTCTACACATTTGTGTGAGGTAATAATTTCTGCAATGGCAACAACTATAACTTCATACAGAATTAAATTAGAGTTGGAACCATATCTTCAAAATTGCACAACAGAGGGCATTAAACCAGATTCTTCCAATATTACTCAACAAAACCAATCATATTGCTAACATTAAAATCTAATTAAATAATTTAATTTAATTGTATGCATATTGTTTCAAATAAATAAATAATTTGATTTTTGACTACACACACAGAAATGTATGTTGTATTATATTATAGATACAACTTTCAATATTAAGTGCTATCGTGTTAATCATTGACTGAGAATACTTGGTAAAAGGCAGTCACACTCTATATTGAAGCTTGATTTCACATTGAACTCAATTGCTGTGTTTTTGTATATTTTCCAAGGCAGAAAATAAAACCTATTGTTATCTTTTATGTCTAATTTGTCAGAAAATATTATTGAATGTTTTTGCCATATTTTTTAAATTTGAATGAATTAGAAATAAATTTTTCTGATTTTTCTTAAATGTTGAAAACCCATTAGACATATCTATTTTAGATGACTGTATTCAAGTATATTAAACTCATACATGAAGAGCTTTTCTTTCAATTCATATAATATTGTTATAGTGGATACTAATATTTACATTATTAAATGAGTTTATTTTATATTTGCTCTTAGAATAAATGACAATTATTATTTTATTCTGCCAACTTATGAGGAAGACTGGTTTGATTGATAAGGCTTAATATACTTCACATTTCTTCCTTAATAACATAGAGTTGACTGAAATTGAGGTATAAAAAATTAATAAAATTCGATTAAACAGTATTTTATTTAATATTATTATTATTATTTTTTTTTGAAAATAAAAAAAAATCCCATTTTGTCAATTAATGGAATGCATAAAATTTCTCCTGTATATAAAATAATGTTTTACAGTTAATCAAATTATATAATATGCCAGCTGTGATAGATTTTTTATCAAAATAAAATGTTAAATTATTTTGTTTTTAATTCATTGTGTAATATCATTTATAATTTGTGTAATAATATTGTTCTAGTGGATATTACTATTTACATTATTAATATTAAATTTATTATTATTATTAATTTAAGTTTATTAATTTTAAATTATTGAGTTTATTTTATATTTGCTGTTAGAATAAATGACAATTATTATTTTATTTTGTCAACTTATGAGGAAGACTAGTTTGATTGATGAATGTTGAATTCAAAACAATTGTTTTAATTTCAAATTGATTTAGTTCCATATTGTTAATGCAATTTTCTTAGAAATTGTAAAATAGTAACTTGAAAAAGGATGATATTTCTAAAATCTTTTGCACATTTTATTAATTTATAAACTGGGTTATTCTTTCATGTTTGGATAATTGTAGCTTATTTAAATCCATTTATTTCTTAATTTTGATTCTTATATTATAAAAAGAGAAAATAGCCTATATTTGAAAAAGCCTGTCCATCTGACTGTCAAACAGTTTAATTTGTGTCAAATACTAATTGAAGAAATCTTCTATACATTGTAAAAAATTTTTATGTGTAAAATATTTATTTCTTGGGTTGACTATTTTTTATGAATGCTGTCAGTAAAGATAGATGGCGCAGCCAGCGCTTACGTCGTACGACACAACGCGCGTCGCTTATGTCACAAACGTGCTGAACGAATAACTGTAATAATGCAGGGCCAAGAAAAGTAGTGAAAGAATGTACAAAATGCAAGTTTGTCGGCGAGAGCAGTTTTGGAAATAAAGTATATTGTTAATTTAAATGCAATTGTAAGTAGTAGTAAGTTTAAGGTAATATTTTAGAAGTGGGACAACTACTTGAATAAAAAAATATTTGCTGCATAAGTAATTAGTACGAGAAATAGAAAGGGAAAAAAGGTTAATAATTTCCTTTTTATTTAAGTGTATGTTTTAAGTGCAAAGGTATTTTAAAGTATACGTATCAAAATGCTATTCTTTAGAAAAGGTCACAAACGTGATCTCTTAGAATTAGCAAATGAAATCGGTAAAACGATAGCTCTGGGAGCCATTGTAATTAATATTCAAAAATAATAATAAATTGTAAAAATTATGACGAAGAATTTACTCAGCAAGTTTTTGAAAGAATTAAGAAAGTTTAAAGAATTAAGAAAAAAGAATTAAGAAGAAAGTTAAAAGAATTTTGAAGAAAATGAAAAATGTGAAAAGGAATATGAAAAGCTAACACAGATAAAAAGTGAGGAACAGGAAAAGCAAAGAACTTTAGAACTGGAGAAATTAAAGCTTCAAAACGAAAATCAAATTATGTTCCAAATGCCAATTGAATTTGAATGCATTATTAACGCTGCGGAAGTAAAATCGGTTGATTTAAGAAATCTCATACTGAGAATTAATCCGAGTGAAGAAAATGCAACTTCATTTTTAATTTTATTTTAATAACAGGGAAAATCAGTAATAAAAAGAAAACGATTTTTGTGTTTCATTTGTTAGGACTTGTTATCTTCTTTTTCTGTTCTCATAAATTAACACACTTTCAGTTGATATATATAAAATATTTATTCACATTCCAAAATACTTATTCGAGCAACCGCCCGCCATCAGCATCCCTTGCTCTAACTTTTTCATCCCTTCTTGGATTGAATGCAGGTCGAGTACCTGTGCGCGAAGCGCAAATCTACTCAAAATCAAATTAAAAGTAGGATGTGAGAAACAGCAATTAAAAATATTATGTAAATGAAGGATGGAGAATAAAATATGAAGACCCGTAATGACTTGAAATGTAAAACTACCATCGGTAGTGAATAGATGAACAGACACATGAGCGTGTGAATAAATATGAATAAAGGAAAAAATGTTTACGAAAACGGGGGAAATCCAGGAGTTCTAAGAAAGAAAAAAATATCTTTATGGTGGGCGCAGGTCTGCTGACCATTTTGTAGTTGAAAAAGGATATTTATGTTTTCCTTCGTTGTGTGCAAAAAATAGTTGTGCTTTGATTAGGTTATTATTATGGTTTCTCAAGCCAAGCAAGAAGTTTCTGGAGATATCAGTAATATAGTTATTTATTGTAGCAATTCTGAGATCATTATGAATAACGTCGTTTCTGATAAACCAGGTTTTTCATCCCCGTATCAGACAATAGCCTTATATGGAGTTACAGGAGGAGGAGTTATGGAAGAGTCTCTTGTTCGTGGCGACATCTGTTGTCATTTATAATGACAAATAGTTTACATTCGGGCATCCTGACCCAGCAATTGCCACATAAATTTTACTTAGTAAATTACACTTTACCATATACAAAAATAAACACAATATATATATATACAGCACATAAAACATGTAATTATAAGAAAAGATGTTAAAGTTCTAATATGATTATTGTCCAAATGAGTTCCTAAAAAAAAAAAAGTTCAGATAAAAAAAAAAGTTCAAGTTCAATGTAAAAAAAAGTAAATGTTCTTTCAAAAAAAAAAAGTTCAGGAACAATGTTTATAGTTATTGATGAATGGGCACTAGTCGTTACATGGATTATCTGGAGAAACACTAGAAGATCCTCAGGGGTTCCTCATCATCCGAGTCACAATCATCTTTATGAAGTCGCCATGGCTTGAGTTGACTCACGTGTGCTGTTGTGATGTAGAATCTGCCTCGTGTGCTTTTTCTTCCACGAAAGATCCTAAAGGGTCTATGTGAACAACTGAAAAGAGCCTTTTTCCAGGATTAATCGGGTGTAGATATCCTTGTTGTTTTCCATCTGGAGTCTTGTTGAGAGCATTCGAAACACATTGAAATATGTTTCCTGTAAGTAACGTTTCATGCATGGAAACCAGTATAACTCTTTATTTTGCTGACTGTCCTATCAACAGAAAAATGTCCCATAAGGTCGTGAAATTTCAAGCAGTACTTTTGGAATCACATACAGAAGTTTCTCTTTTTTCCTTTTTCTTTGATTCTTCTATAGATTCGGTTTCTTTTGAAGGCAAAATTAACAATTTGTTGCTTTTCTTTATATGTTCTTTTTCATGCTCTTCTTCTTAAAAATGTCAATCAATATTCTTAAATCTTTATCAGTATGTTGAATGATCAAAAATTTGTTCATCTTCACTTAGTGTTAGGCATACTTCAAATTTCTTCTCTATGAGGTTTGTTATAGTATCTTCCGATTCTGAAACGGGAGCTCGACTCATCGCATCAACGTGTGCCATTTTTATGCCTTGTCTGTGGCGAACTTCAAAATCATATTCTTGAATAAGTATACTCATCGTGCTATCTGAGGATTACAGGATTTTTGGCATTCATGTAAATTAATGCTTGACAGTCAGTGACAACTGTAAAACTTATTCCCAATAAAAATTGTCTCAATCGTTCTAATGTGTCCATACAATAGCCATTAACTCCAATTTACTTGAATGATAATTCTTTTCGGCTTCAGTCGTTTTCTTGCTAACGCAGTAAACTAGGTGCCACTTATTATCACTTCCAACTTGAAGTAGCATGCCAGCGATACCTTCCGCACTTGCATCCGTATGAACTTCAGTTTTAGCTTCGGGATTATAGAGTGCTAAAGTAGGTTGTCGAGTCAATTCACTTTTCAAAACATTAAAAGATTGTTCTTGTTTTTTCTTCCCACTTAAAATCTTCGTTCTTCTTAGTTAGGTCAGTCAGAGGTTTTGCTTTTATAGCATAATTTTGAATAAATCTCCTAAAAAAACTTGTTAAGCCGAGAAAGCGTCTAACTTCATGCAAAGTTGTCGGTTGGGGAAATTTAGAAATTACTTCTACCTTTCTTGAGCCTGGTTTAATCCCATTCTTATTAATAATGAAGCCTAAAATTCTACTTCATCTTTTGCAAACTCACATTTAGACAATTTTAATGTTAACTTAGCTTCTCGTAAAGCCTCGAATACCTTACATAATTTTTTAATCATTTCTTCCCAAGTTTTGGCATGTACAAGGATGTCGTCGAGATAGCATAAAACATCTTTGTTGCATAAGCCACCTAAAGTATGGTACATTAACCGTTGAAATTCTGCTGGTGCGTTTGTTAATCCAAATATCATTCTTTCAAATTGTCCAGTTTCATCTGGTGTGATAAATGCAGTTTTTAATTTGGCTTCTTCTGTCAACGGGATTTGTAGATACCCATGAGCCAAATCGAGAGTTGTAAACAGACTGCAATCATGTAGTTGTTCTAAAAGATCATCAATTTTGGGAAGAGGAAATTTATCTTTGATCGTCTGATTATTTAGTTTTCTATAGTCAATAACTAATCGATTTTCACCAGTTTTCTTACGCACTAAAAGAACAGGGCTTGAATATGGTGAACGTGTTTCTTTCACAATACCATGTTCTTTCCATTCATTAACGATTTCTTTAATTGCTTTTCTTTCGGCTGCATTTGTTTTATACGGTTTCATACATACAGGTTTTGAACCCTCAACTTCTTTAATATCCATTTTTATTAGTCCTGTACATCCTAATTCCGATATGTTTAATGCAAAACAGTCTCTATACTCATTCAACAAATCAACAATGTCTTTCTGTTGTTGTTCAGTTAAGTGTTTATTAACTTTTATTTGTTCTAAGATTATAGGATTTCGCTCTACACTATCTGTACTAACATTTAATATTTCTACTGAAGAAGTGTCATTAATCAAATTAAAATAATTTAAATCTGGTTCCAAGTTGACCTCCTCCACTAATTCTACATTTCCAATGTTCTGATTTTCTTTTAAAATTATTTCCTTACATCCAATATTAATAATTGGTATAATAGTTTTACCTTCTTTTATTTCTAACAAAGAATTAAAATTTCTTTCATTTCCTTGCATCATAATTAACCCATTATTTATTAGTTCTGTTTTCGCCTTTACAAAATTTATGCCATTATTTATTATTTTCGTAGTTTCCTCCACTTGCAATTTAATACGTGGCGTTTCTTCGATGCAGTTTAATCCAATAAATGGGTAATCTTTTGCATAACCGATATGCAAAATATCCCCGACCTAGCATACGCAATATATGGTAAATCTAAAAGGTGCGCCCGACTAATAAATCAACTGGTTGAGCCGAATCTGGAACAATTAAAACGGGAATATCATTTCCCACTACTTCACCTATTTGAAAATCTACGACTGCTGCTCCTAAACTCTGCAAAACTGGACATTTTTGATTCCCAAAGGAATAAAGATCTTTTTTGCAAGGCGTCATATTAATTCCTAGACGTTCTGCAAGCGATTCTTTCAATAAACAAGAAGAAGCACCAGTATCTAGCAAACAACTAACAGAACGATTATTAATTGTAGCCTTTCTCAAATACTTGTCAGCAGTTACGGACGATTCATGGTCAATCACACTTAAACTAATTTCTTTTTTATTCTTTGAGCAATATTTTTTTTGCCCCTTTTAAACCACATAAAAGTACAAGGATTTGGGCAATCTTTTGAGATGTGTCCGAATAAATTACATGAAAAACACTTGGGTTCACCTTTTTCATTACGAATAGATGAATTAAATACTTTATGACTATCAACATATGTACGCGAGTTTTCTTTCTCATTTAATTTATGACTTATCATAGCATTTTTGTTTTCCATTTTATTAGTTGGAATCCACTTTTATGGTAATTTGATAACCGCGAATAATTTCTTGCGTCATCCCAATGACCTCCAAATTTATTATTCTTGCTTTCATTATTTATTTTCATTCCGATACGAACATTTTCGTATTCGTCTAATATTCCTGCCAACTCTTTCGGATTTACATATTTAGGCCATGTATCAATAAAATGTTCTCGCATAAAATTTGGAACCCGTTTTTCAACTGATCTGTTATAATTAATTCTTTTAAGGAATCGAAATCATTAATTTTTAATCCTTTCAACCATTCGTTAAAATAATTACTTATTTCGAAAACGAAATCTGTCCACGTACCTTTAGAATCCCTAGTATGATTGATAAATTTCTGGCGAAATATTTCTGGGCTTAATTTAAATCTCTTTAACAGTAGATTCTTAACAAATACATATTCATTAGCTTGTTCTTCAGATTCTCTAGCGATTAGTTGGGTAATTTCAAAGGGTAGCAATCCTAATAAATGGAATACAAAATCGTTTTCCTCTATACCCACTCGCTTTGCCTGCCGTTCAAATAAAATTAAGAATGACGTTATATCTCCTTCCTTCGGATTAAATCTCTGCATGAGATTTCTTAAATCAACTGATTTGTTTACTTCCGGAGCATTAGTATCATATTCAGTTGACGTTTGGTACATAACTTTATTTTCGTTTTGCAGTTTTAATTTTTCCAATTCAAAAGTTCTTTGCTTTTCCCCGTTCCTCAATTTCCATTTGTCTTTGCTTTTCCTTTCCTCATTTTCTATTTTCTTTGCTTTTCATTTTCCTTTTCTAACCTTTCATTTTCCTCTCTTTTAATTCTTTCCTCAATTATTCTTTCGAAAACTTGCTTAACAAATTCTTCGTCATAATTTTCACTACTTGTTATTAATCTTTTAATATTAACTATGACAGCTTCCGGTGGAATCGTTACACCGAGTTCTGTTCCTAATTCTATAAGATCACTTTTACGACCTTTTCCAAGGAACGACATTTTGATACTTATACTTTTTTTTTTAATAAAAACTTGAGTATACTTTAATACTTGAAAAACACTTTAATACTTAATACTTGAGAAAACATTTTAATACTTGAGAATTACTTTAAACATATATATCAACTTGAAAGAAATATTCAATACTTAAAAATATTTATACTTTAAACTTCAATGTAGAAAGGAAATCATTTACCTTTTTTTTTTCCTTTACTACTCAAAACGTAATTCATGTCAGATTGTAGATCCTAAATCCCACTTCTGATAAAACTTGTTATCTTCTTTTTCTGTTCTCATAAATTAACACACTTTCAGTTGATATATATAAAATATTTATTCACATTCCAAAATACTTATTCGAGCAACCGCCCGCCATCAGCATCCCCTTGCTCTTAACTTTTTTCATCCCCGTATCAGACAATAGCCTTATATGGAGTTACAGGAGGAGGAGTTATGGAAGAGTTTCTTGTTCGTGGCGCCATCTGTTGTCATTTATAATGACAAATAGTTTACAGACTATTACCCATTTAATAGCTAGAGAATCTGAAGAAGAAGCTAATGAATATGCATTTGTTAAGAGTATATTGTAAAAGGGGTTAGTTCAGAAAAACTTCTCTAGAAATTTATCAATCATATGAGGGATTCTAAAGGACATATTTTGTTTTCGAAATAAGTAGTTATCTTAATGAATGGTTGAAGGGATTAAAAATTAATGATTCCGATTTCTTAAAAGAATTAAATATAACAGATCAGTTGAAAAACTGGTAACTGCTGTCAAGTATTTGAAAAATGCTACAATTAATAATCGCTCTGCCAGCTGTTTGCTTGGTACTGGTGCTTCTTGTTTATTGAAAGAATCACATGCAGTAAGTCTAGAATTAATATGACACCTTGCAAAAAGTTTGTTTATTCTTTTGGAAATCAAATGTGCCCATATTTGCAAAGTTTAAGAGTTACAGTCATGGATTTTCAAATAGGTGAAGTAATGGGAAAAGATATCGTCTTAATTGTTCCAGATTCAACTCAACCAGTTGATTAGTCTGACGCACCTTTTTAGATTTACCATTTATTGCGTGTACTAGGGTCGGCGATGTTTTGCATATTGGTTATGTACAAGATAATCCATTTATTAGATTAAACTGCATCGAAGAAACGCCATGTATTAAATTGCAAGTGGATGAAACTACAAAAATAACAAATAACGGCATAAATTTTGTAAAAGGCGAAAATGGAACGAGTAAATAATGGATTAATTATGATGCAGGGAAACGAAAGAAATTTTGATTCTTTATTGGAAATAAAGGAAGGTAAAAATATTATATCGATTATTTATGCTGGATGTAATGAAATAATGTTAAAGGAAACTCAGAATATTGGGAAAGCGGAATTAGTAGTGGAGGTCAAACTCGGATAGTAATTCCGTGGAATTATTAAATGTTAGTGCAGCTAATGTAGATCGAAATCCTATAAGCTGAAAACAAATAAATGTTAATCAAAAAACTTAACTGAGCAGCAGCAACAACAAAACATTGTTGAGTGAGTTTAGGGACTGCCTTGCATTAAACATAGTGGAGATAGGGTGTACAAAATTAATAAAAATTTACATTAAAGAAGTTCAGGGATCAAAAGCTGTATGTATGAAACCGTTAAAAACAAATGCAGACGAAAGAAAAGCAGTTGAAGAAATCATTAATGAATGGAAAGAACATAGTTGTGTGAAATAAACGCATTCACCATATTCAAGCCTGTTCTTTTAGTGCTTAAGAAAATAGTAATAAGTAAATCGATTAGCTATTGACTATAAAAAATTTAAACAATTGAAAATAAAAGACAAAGTTCCTCTTCCCAAAATTGATGATCTATTAAAACAGCTGCTCGATTTGGCTCCCGGATATCTACAAATCCAATTGACAGAAGAGTCCAAATTAAAAACTGCATGCATTTATCACGATGAAACTGGACAATTTGAAAGAATGATGTTTGGATTAATTAACGCCCTAGTAGAATCCCAAGTTCTATTCCAAGTACCATACTATATTGTACCATGCTTTAGATGCTTATGCAATACCACAAAGGTGTTTTATGCTATCTCGACGGCACCCTTGTACATGCTAAAAGTTGAGAAGAAATTGTCAAGAAATTACTTAAAGTAATTGAAGATTCATGAGAAGCTAAATTAACTTTAAAATTAATCTAAATGTGAGTTTTGAAAATGAAGTAGCATTTTTAGGTTTCATTATTAATAAGAATGGGATTGAACCAGGCTCAAGAAAAGTGGAAGTAATTTCTAAATTTTCCCAAACAACAAATTTGCATGAAGTCAGACGCTTTCTCGACTTTATAAGTTTTTTTAGGAGATTTATTCAAAATAATGCTATAAAAGCAAAATCTTTAACTGAGCTAACTTAAAAAAAAAAAAAAAAAAAAGATTTTAAGTGAGAAGAAAAACAATAGTCTTCCGCCTTAAATGAATTAATAACTATATATGCTAACAGTTATTCATTCAGTACCTTAATTAATTTTTACATTCCTTCTATTATCTCACACTCTCCTATATATCTTGTTCAAATTTTCAATCGTTCATAAAATAAATTTTTTTGAGCTTGTAGTGGATGACACTGGATGTTAATACAGTTTTTTCAAATATTAATTAATTAATTAATTTTAGTTTTATATGGGAGAAATATTCATATATTCACGCTGCTCTTTCTTCTCATTTGCTATCATTAATTAATTAATTTAATCATTCAATTATTAATTCATTTTATTCGTTTAATTATTAATTATTTTTATTTTATTATCAAATATTTTTATTATTCATTTAATATATATTGTTCAATTTTTAAAATAATGTAACAACGAATTGGCAATAATACAAAAAAATCGTCTGATTTTAATTCAGCTTATTTTTCTGGATATTATTCTTGTTAATGTATTCTATATTCTTTAATTTTAAATGATCAAAAAGTTTTTAATTGAATTTGAAATATAGCCTAATATATTTTTTTTATTATTTTGCTGTAATTCGAGATTGCTTTTAATTCCTTCTATTAGCTCACACTCTCCCTATATATATCTTGTTCAAATTTTCAATCCTTCATAAAATACTTTTTTATTCATCCACTTAAGTTCAAATACATTTTTTGAAATTGTAGTGGATGACGCTGGATGTTAATACAGTTTTTTCAAATATTAATTCAGTAATTAAATTTAATTACATAATTTTAGTTTTAAGTTGCATATATCTACCAACAGATGGCGCCAGATAAACTTAAAAAATGAATGAAAATTATTTACAAAGGACTTGCAATATAGTGAAAAAAAGAAGGAATTGACTTTAAAAAATTTGTTTATATATTACTTGTTATAAGTTATATAACTGAATTTAATTATTTTCTAAAGCATTTCTATTTATGCTGTTAGTAAATATCAACAAACACCAATATGTAAACATTATTATTACCAATATGTAAACATTATGTGGCGCCATCCTGTGTTCTGTTTAGTTCTGGAGAAAATTGTAAACAAACCTGCCCATAAAGGCGGAGCTTCGCTCCTATTGCTTTCCTCTGTTTTCCACTCTCACCTGTTCAGCAAATTTCATCAAAACTTTCCACCTAGGCTATGAAGAAATGTGATGCGGACCCCTAATTGTACCTGATTAAAATTAATTTTAATTAATTTAGTTTTCTTCAATGCTTTCTTAAATTCTAGTTACTGTAAATTTTCAAATTGAAGTAATTGCACTAATTCTAATTTTAATAATATTAATGAATATGTGGATGATTTGGGTTATATATATATACACCCCCACAAGTAATCCCATGAGGAGGTTTAAGGAGTATTTCCCCCTATTGGTACTCCGTAATCGGTACGCCAGTTGTCAGTACCACCGGAACTGGTAAGTTCGTTTCCGCTGACAACTGGCATACCGATTACGGAGTACCAATAGAGGGAAATACGCCTTTAACCTTCTCATCTTATTTCATAGATATGATTTTAATTTTAATTGTTTGCTTAATTGTTAGTATAAAAATATTACAAGATAAAGTTTCAAAACTTTAAAAGATGGTACTCAAAAGTTAAAAATACTAAAAATAAATAAAAAAGTAAAAAATACAAAATAAAAGAATTTAAATTAAGTTTAAATTCGGTACAATTAGGGACCAGTTGTCGTTGCCGCAAGACTATTGAAAAAAAGTAAATAAAAACACTGAATGGTGGGAGCCATGGTGATATCTGAAAAAGCAAATGATTATCCTCACAAGAAAAAAAAAAAAAAAAAAAAAAAAAAAAAAAGGCATTTCTCAGAACTCATGTTCTTTTTTTTAAATTTTTATATTTGTTTGTTCAAGCTAAAAGTAATGAGATAGGGCGGTAATTTTGAGGATAAATCAAATTACAACGACAACTAACTTCGGCGGCCATTTTGTTTGCTTACTTGGCGATTTGGTGCAAAGGGTACAGTATTCTAGATTTTTACCCTTGTCATATACAATTTGTTAAAAAAAAAAAAAAAAAAACAGTTTATATTATAGTCTTATGTTTTACAATTTATTTTTTACACAGAGTGTAAAATGAAGAAAGGTGGTAAGCATAACACCAAGTTCATTCCCCTGAATGCTGCTGATATTGAAAAAGAGAAAATACTACTTCCCGGCAGACGTGAATGCAATTGTGAAGCATCAAAACACGATTTAATCAATAACTGTTTAGAATGTGGACGTATCGTATGCAAACAAGAAGGTTCGGGGCCTTGCTTCACGTGTGGGAATTTGGTAAGTTTTATATTCGAATAATATTAAAATTCGCATTATAAAATACATTAAGAATAAAAGTAATTTCCTGTTTATTTGCAACAACATATAATTCAAAATTATAATTTTTGATGGTGAAAAGAAAATGATATCGTCTTATCATACATAAGCAATGTATAATTATCTAGTGATTTAAGTTTTCTTTAACATATCAAGCTCCAATGATATTCCTTTTTTTTTTTAATGTTTGAGTGATTTTTAGATTTTTTAATGAAACAGCGAAACTTGTTTATTAGGACCATGATAAAAGCAAAAGAAAATTCACTAGCTTATATGGCTCAAAAATAAAGTAAATAAAAACTTAATACAAGAATCATTTTGATACTGTAATAAAAAAAAAATTGAAAAATTTTAAACAACTTTTAAACAAATGATGCAAAATAGAATAAATACAAAAATCTTTTGTCCTTAAATTTGGTTTTTAGATTATAAGTGTTTTAATTAATATAAATCAGTCATTGATCTCCTTCATTTATTATTTCTATTTCTATTTTAGCTGTTTCCATTCATTTGTGGATATTAGAAAAGTGACTAGTGAGGGATGGTATTTGAAAGAGAGCTATGCCGTATTCAAGTTTAAAGTAGTCAATTTGCTTGTATAGCTTAGACATTTCACTATGTAGTTGAGCTTCTGTCGGGTTTGTGGCGATTTTAGTGGCCGTTTGTGTTAACCTGTGTTTAAAATTTGACGCTTTCCTAAGTACGACCTGATTAATCAGGACATACTCATCGGTCAGTTCCTTTAGCGGTGGGGCTGGTAAGTTAGTGTAATTGTTCTTGTCATCTTCGGTTTCCATTTGATCGTCCGGGGTCGTCATAGCCTGGTTTTCCGGTGAGGTCTAGTGAATCATGGGGGGAGGGTGTCCTCCGAGTTGTCAGACAAAGTCTGACTTATAGAATCAATTGTGGTTAAAATTCAATTAAAATCAATTTTAGTTTGAGTATGAAAACGCTTTATTTGTAAAGCAATCTATCAAAATTCAGCGCAAAGCTGTATAACGGTTTAAGAATGAGAGCGAGGTAAAGCACATCTACTCTCTTCGAGATCTAAAACCAGAATGCTATTTTGCATTGCTTCCTTTCATAATTCTTTTTCCAGTCACAGTAGCAAGGTCTGAATGCTGAATGTTATGCATTTGATGCAACTGATCGATCTTGTACAAGTGTCATAACTGTTGGATGATCTTGACAGTTTTTGTGGTGATGGTACTTATAGTATAGAATTGGTTCCGTAACTTAGACACCATCATTAGAGACATTTTTAATTTTCAAATGACACTCTCTTGAGTTCTCCATCGCCATCCATCATCTAGACTATTCAGAGGTTTTATTTTTAACTGTAATGAATCAGTCACGTTTATTTTTCTAAAAAAAAAGTTATTTGCAGGGTTTCTTAACAAATTATTTTTAAATGAATACTAGTTTTAAATTTTAAATTTGTTTATTAAAAATAAAAAAAATTTTGAACTTTTTGTATTTTTTAACAGAATTTGAAAATTCGAAAATGTCTGTTCATTTTATAATGACTTTTCAAGATTGAACGATTAGAACTAGAATGATTTTGTATTTGTCCTGGTCTCACAAAAATAAAGTACCTAGTACATGTTATTTGCATGATTATTTTTAGGAATGAATACTAGCTTTAAATTTATGAAATTAAATTTGTTTATTAAAAAATAACAAATTTTGAACTTTTTGTATTTTTAACAGAATGAAGAAGTAATTTCACGTAAATGAAAATTCGAAAATGTCTGTTCATTTTATAATGACTTTTCAAGATTGAACGATTAGAACTAGAATGATTTTGTATTTGTCCTGGTCTCAATTAAAAATAAAAGTACCTAGTACTGTACCTGCAAACAAAATGTTATTTGCATGGTTTCTTACACACGATTATTTTTAGTACTAGCTTTAAATTTATGAAATTAAATTTGTTTATTAAAAAATAACAAATTTTGAACTTTTTGTATTTTTAACAGAATGAAGAAGTAATTTCACGTAAATGAAAATTCGAAAATGTCTGTTCATTTTATAATGACTTTTCAAGATTGAACGATTAGAACTAGAATGATTTTTTGTATTTGTCCTGGTCTCAATTAAAAATAAAAGTACCTAGTACTGTACCTGCAAACAAAAATGTTATTTGCATGGTTTCTTACACACGATTATTTTTAGAATGAATACTAGCTTTAAATTTATGAAATTAAATTTGTTTATTAAAAAAAAACAAATTTTGAACTTTTTGTATTTATAACAGAATGAAGAAGTAATTTCACGTAAATGAAAAGTTGAAAATATCTGTTCATTTTATAATGACTTTTCAAGAATAGTACTAGAACGATTTTGTATTTGTTATGGTTTCAATTAAAAATAAAAGTATAATAGGCAAGCTCCATTTGATGCCCTTACCATCAAGACTGATAGATTCATCCAAACCATCTATAGCAGACTTGCAAGTGGACACATTAAGTGCCTCTTGATAAGGAGCAAAAACCTTTCCATTGTGTAATAACTGTAAATCAGAGTAGTCCTCTCCTGAACATCTGTTGAAATATGCTGGTCTTGACAGGGATGACGTAAATGTTAGTTCTCATTTTGTTTATGATTTTTTGATATTCTGGGGCTTGTCTAATAAGACAACAACAACGTAAAATTTGAGAAATTTTTAAAATGAGACCAAATTATAACTGAAAATTAATTTTTCTATAAATATTTCTATAAAACTAATCCTTATTGAATTATAGATAGTTGACTTCCACAAATGTTTTAGTTTTGTTGAAATTTCTGTGACTTTAAATTCCTTTACATGACCCACCAAACTTTAGAGTTCTGCTGTAAAAGAGCGATCTGCTTCTGGAAAATTATATTACTATATTGTGTATATTTTTATTTTATTTTCAACTGATTTGGATAAATCTTCTTATACCCTTCCCCTTCCCTGGCGCTTGTTTTCATTCACCACAACTGCTACAATATGCTATAGCACATAAACTTTTAGCACCAAATTTGTTATAGCACATTGGTCTTGGTTGCTCATCTGTAACCTGAAGCTTACATATTGGCTTAAAAAGTACTATTACTGTTATAATTTATCTCTATGAAAATCAAAGATGCTTCTTTTTTATTCTTTTTAAGGATTTAATTTCTACTCTCATAGTTTCGAAGTAAATTTTTTTGGGAAATCAGCATGTTTGTAATTTTATTCAATTTCTCATCATTAAATTTCATTTTAAGGATGATTGTAAAATATTTTCAATTATAATAGTACATTGAAAAAAGAAATGTTTTATCAATTTAATATTTTCATATTCAAGACTACTATCATGCCATTTATAATGTTAAAATAAAACAAAATGCAGTAATACTTATTTATAAAGTTAACATAAATATAAGAGAAAATATTGATAAGTTTAATGATAGTTAATACTAATTCTGGCTCAAATGCACTAATAGATGAAACAAATAAGCAGTACATAGTCAGTTTTTAAATCTTATGAAATATGAACTACACTATGTGGAAGAAAGTGACGGTACACGATACTATAACGACATAAACCCATATTTATTAAAATTAATAGGAGGTAGGGCCTCCTTTGGCTGCGATCACAGCTGTAACCCTTCTGGGCATGCTTTCCACTAAATTAGCCATAGTGGCAAGAGGAATTTCCTTCCAAATGTTTAACAGGAAATTCCATAGTTCAGGCTTGCTTTTGGGGAGTGGAGTGCAGGCCCTCAACCGACGGTCCACCTGTCCCAGAGATGTTCAATTGTGTTAAGATCAGGGCTCTGCGCCTGCCACTCCATGCGTTTAACGTTGTTGTTCACATACCAATCAAGAGTCCTCCTTGCAACATGGCATGTTGCGTTGTCGTCTTGATACCAGCAATCATCCATACCGTACGTTGCCCACAAGGTAGGAAGGACATGATTGTCGAGAATATCACAGTATCTATCGGCATTCATCGCACCATCAACCTTCACCAGTGGGCCAGCCCCATACCAGGAGAAAACAGGCCCATACCATCAATCCTAACCTCCACCAAACTTTACAGTTGGGACAACACACTCGGGCGAAAGGCGTTCTCCTGGTAAACGCCATACCTAAACACGTCCATCGGAACGGAAAAGGGTAAATCGTGACTCGTCACTCCAAAGGACGCGTTTCCAGTCATCCAGAGTCCAAGTACGGTGGTCTTTGGCCCATCGAAGGCGCGCTTTCTTGTTGGTTTTCGTAATCAAAGGCTTATGGGCCGCCGAACGTCCAGTGTAACTAACTTATGGGCCTCGATACGAAGAGTCTTGGTCGAAACGGCCACACCTGTGGCTTGTCTAAACTCATTAGCGATGTTATCCATGGATGTTTGACGGTTACTTCGAATCTCCCCTGCCGAACACCCGCCAGTCCCTGCTGGTGAGAACTGTATGTCGCCCACTTCGGGGTTTGTTCTGACAGTGTCCCTCGGTCTTGTAGAGACACACAACACGTGCTACAATTGATTTTGAGCAGTTACGGAGACGAGGTATCTCCCTAATTGACACCTTGGCAAGACGCACCTTGTCCAACCAACACACCTTTCTTTTGCATTCAGACAACTCTTCCCGTGGCGGCATCTTGACAAAAACAACTCTAGTCGACTCCACAGAGTATTTATAGGATATGGCTGACACGTGATACCTATTATTGCACATGTGTCAGCTGTATTGTCGACTTTTCTACTTTTCGAGGGATGTCCCATCACTTTCTTCCAGATAGTGTATATCCCTTTATTATATCATGCTAAATGATAATAATGAATATGTAGTTTATTGTGATTAAAATCGAATCTTCTCATCTAAAAAAATTAATATTATTAAAAAAAAAATTTCAAAAAAAATTTAACCTTTTAAAAACAAGTGTGCTTTTTTATTTTGTAATTATTTCATTAACTTTATTTTTGTTAGATTTTTTATTGTAATAATTATGTATCATTATATGGTTTTTTTTTTTTAAGGTATGTACACCTAAAGAACAAGAGGCAATAATTCGACAGTCTAAAACTGGTATGAAGTTATACCATAAATTAGTTAATCTTCAATGTGACTCTAGGCAACAAAAAGAAAATTACATTTCTAATGATGATAAACTAAAATCAGCTCTTGAACACAAAGATAAACTTTTGGAATATGACCGGACTATGTAAGTTTTCTATTTTTCTATTTATGAGATAATTTAAAAAAAAAATTTTTCTTATGATAAAGATTGGTATTACATATTTAATTAAGATTTAAAAACAAAACTTTTATATTTAATGTTTATTTTGTGTAATTTGTAGTGAAAAGAGGACTAAAGTTATTGATGATGAAAATGATTACTTTCAAGAAAATTCAAATTGGCTAAATGAAAAAGAAAGAAAAGTTTTAAATAAAAAGAAAGAAGAATTGTATGATAAGATGCATAATCGTCAAAAACAAAAATTTACTTTTGATTTTGCTGGTAGACAAGTTGTTGAAGAAAAAATTGATTTCCATATAGATGTTGAAGAATTGCTTAAACCTGATACTAGTATATTTGAATGCCAAGATGCTTCGACTTTTAATATTCCTGCAGATTTACAGCTTGTTGTAAGTATCATTTAACTCTCATTTTATTAAAGTATAAAAAGAAATATTAGTGTATTTCTTTAAAATTTGTCAATATATATTTTCATATTTAAGCAAGTAAAGCTGAAAAATATATTAATTTTAACTATTTGCACATCTTTACTTTTTATTTTACAATACTTTTGGTGCGCTATTTTATTTCTGATAGTTGATCAAAGTTTTACTAAATTTGATTTTATTGATTTTTTTTTTAATATTTTAAAAATATAAAAATATTATATGAATTAAGCGTAAAAAAAGATATAATTATAGCATTATACTAATTTAAAGTGAATGGCATTCTAAATAGTTCAAATTCAACAAATAGTTCTTGATTATTAGCAACTTGACTTACATTTATAA
This sequence comes from Caerostris extrusa, assembly GCA_021605095.1. NCBI lineage: Eukaryota > Metazoa > Arthropoda > Arachnida > Araneae > Araneidae > Caerostris > Caerostris extrusa. The sequence goes on along the minus strand of BPLR01019012.1, from coordinate 126,933 downwards.
TAAAAGTTATTGAAAAATCTTTCATTTCTATTTGCATATGCAGTACCTCTGTTAATCAGAATGATCACATGTAATTCACAGTGGGGTATAAATCCATGAGGCATAATTTTTTGGCTCGAAAAAATTTAAAAAGTCTTGTATCATCCAAGAGTGATTCACTCGTGTTTTTTTGATCAAATTCTTTTCTGTTCAATTCTGCAAATAAATTTATGTTTTTATGGCATAAAAGTAATAAATTGAAAAATAGTGAAATTGAAAACATGCACAAGAACTTTTGATGAAAACGTTAACAAAAATTTGAAATTTTTATATTTATTAGTTAAATGGAAATTTTGATCAGTATTGCAGTTAATTATTAATTTGTTCTTCTTTTAAATGTTTATATTTAACTTAAATCCAGGCATTTTTCATCCCTTGGCAAACAATGATTTAAGATAAACCTCATATTTTGTCTATTTTTGTGAAAATGGGTTTTCCATTTAGCATCCATAACTGTTATGCTTCTTTCCTTAAATTTAAAAGATTGTTTAATTTTTTCCCACACAGAGTTTTGTCAATTTGTGTTGGCAGAAAGCATTTTTAAAGTGTGGTTTTATAGAATTTTCATGAAACATGCAGGAAAAAAATATCTCCAAATTGTATGTAATGGTCAGTAATCGACACATTTAAATTTTGAAGCGCTTAGTGTATAATTCATGAATTATATGCAGGAATATGTGACTTCTAATCAAAATAATAATAGCTAGTTATAAGAGATCCCCTAATTTTTTTTAAGAATCTGGATGGAAAGAAATAAAGACATATTTAAAAAATGGTTTCTAATTAAAAATGATTAATCTTCATCTTAAAAAAATAAGTACATCATTTAAGTGAGGAACGATTTTGTTCAAATAAATAAAACATTAATACTGTTCTTATATATATTTCTAATGCAGCTGGCAAACACTTAGACAGCTGTCTTGAATGCCTTAAGGTAAGCGCTGCACCGACATTACTCACTCCGCACTACCCAGGAGGCACATGTAATTGAAGATGCGACGGACGCAGAGTAACAATGCCCCTGCAACGCTCTACGATCCTATTAGACCGGGACCTACGGTTTAAAGTGGATTCCGAACCACTACACAAACATCCATGGCACCGTCGGGACTCGAACCGAAACCTATGGTACAGAGCGCTAGCCACTCGCCATTCAGGCCCTACACTTCTTATATATGTTTAGCTATATTTAAAGAAATTTAAGGTTCAGGCAAATGAGTGGTTTTTTTATTTTGCTTACTTATCAGAAGTATTTGTGTTTACTTATGTATTTTAATTATTTGTGACTAATAACTTGCTTTTTTTTAATTATTTTTGTTTTCCATAGTACAAAGATGATAATGAATCATATGATTATATTCCTGCTGCACCTAAAGAAGAAGACAAACGTTTCAATATTAGGATACAAGACAAAGGTTTACAAGAAATGTCAGACGAAGGGAATTGTCTTAGTTTACATCAACCATATGCATCTTTACTTGTAGCTGGAATAAAAAGCAATGTTGACTACACCAGAATAAAAGATTTTTATTTATAATTTATTTCATTTTAATTATTTAGTTGATGTACTTTTATTTATTAAATTAACATTTACAAATCTTTTACAGACAAAAGTATATTAAAAGTATAATTATTCAAAAAAATTTCCATTTTATCTTATTTCAGACATGAAGGCAGAGTGTGGTACAGTAGTTTTCGAGGTCGTTTATGGATACACTCAGCAGGAAAAGTACCTACCAAACAAGAGATTGAGGAAGTTAAAAATATGTATGAACATATACATGGTATGTTAGGATATTCCATGTTTTTTTTTTTGTTGTTGTTTGTTTGTTTTTCTAATATATTTAGAGCTCATGTCTTCTCTGCTATCATTTATTTATCCTGATCAGCAAATTAAGCAAGCAAGGATTAATAACTACTACTAAACTTTTAAACAGAACAGCTTTTTTTTTGATTTAAAAGTATAACATTTCAAAGGCACGTCTATCAAAATCAATCGATTATCTTGATTAACTCAAGTCTCCTCATTTTTCCAAGAAGGTGTAATCAATTTGATGATGCATGAAATTGCAAATCTTTTACAACTTTGTGAATTAGAACTGGATTGTCCAATTTCATTGGGCTGTATTTGATGGGGAAAAAACAAAAAACCTTTGAATAAATCTAAAATATGCAATTTGTTATTTACCATGTTAAAAAATAAAAAGTGTTGTAGCATTATAATCTTACATTAACTTTCAATAAGTTGTGTCTTTTTTTTTTTTTAATTTAAATGAGTGGGGTCCAGAAATTTAATTTCTGAAATAAGAAATAACATAGAACATAAAATATAAGATGTAGTTTTGTATTTAAACAGAAAGAAAAACATTAATTTTTATTATTTCTGATATATTTTTTGTGTAATTAAAAGACTTTTAAATATATATATATATATAAATAAGTAATAATATTCGGAAGGTTTTATGTAAATTTATAGTTTTATTTTTGGGCCACATTAGTAAGTGTGTTGAGTCACAGATTGGGCAGCCATGCATTCTGAGGTTAGGATTTAAAAATAAGAACATTTGTTTTATTTATTTGTAAATGTACATTTATGTAATAGAATGCATTGACTAAAAATAAGAATGCCTTTCTTTCTAATTTAATCCAAATTTATAATATTTAAAAAGATTACAAAAAATATGTTCATTTAGTAATTAGAAATATCATGATTTTCATTATGTTATTATATATTTTTTCGTCATTTATACAATAAAATTACTTTTATATGACAAATGTATTCCTAAAAATAGGTTAAAAACTTTTATAATTTGCCCAAATTAAATTCTTGGGTTGATAGAATGAAAGTTTGGAAATTACATATAAGCTACTATTTATTAGTAAAATTATTTATTATTTCAACTAAATTTTCTGAATTATAAGTCCCCCCCAACTTCCATTGGTGGTTGTGTAAAAAAAAAATTTTTTTTTTTAATTATATCTCAATTTGTATAACTATATTCATGTGGGTAAAAAAAAAAAAAAAGGTATAGGCATATAGAATAAAAGAAAATCTAAAAATAACTATTTAGAGAAATATGAAGTTCTAATATTTTTAGTAGATAAAAATTATAGTACTATTACTTAAATTTTAATAAAATGTTTATTTTATAAATGCAAAAATAAATATATTGGTCATATTCTGAGAATTTTTTTAAATAATGTAAGCAGAAACATTTATATCAAAGAATTTTCATTCGCTTTTATTATATTGTTAGATTATGTTATGTTTCAGTCAATAATATTTTTAGAAATTATCATTGTGAAAAAAATCTTGTTATATTTATGGATAATTTACTACTTCTTACAGGTGATTGCAATTTTCCCAAAACCTATCCACATGGTTGTTTGTTAGGTTGTATTGATTTAGTTGATTGCTTGCCACAAGATGAATATAAAATTCAGGTATTATACTTTTTTTTTCTTCTCATTGTGGTGAAAAATCTTATATTCTTTAACATTTCAAACAATAGATTAAAATTTTTTGATAAAATTGTAATTTTTAATATGATTTCCTTTTCAATAAAAAAAGATAAATTCATAATAAGTGATATTCATCTATGATTTTTATTTATAACTCATGCTTTTTGAATTTTTTTTTTAATTTTAACTTAAACTAAACTTTAAGGTTTGTTTTTCAACATTTTAGTTCCTCCTTCATAAAATGTGTGGAATTTTTTTTAAGAGGTAAATGGTGAAATATTTAATTCAGGAATACATGCGATAAAAATAGAAGAAAAAAATTTGTATTTTATAAATAGAATCTATTAAATGTGTCTAAGTTGTGAGGAAAATGAAACATGATAAAACCATGAAACAAACTAAATTTTAAAAGTTTGTTATTAAATGCATGGAAATGGCATAATGAAAAATTAAATATATTATGGATTTACTGAAGTTTAAAACCATGGGAACTATGGGAAAAAAAAACTCACAATCAATTATAAAGAATTACTTTTCATAAACAACAGATGTAAAAGGAGTTTTAATGTAACATTTTTAGTATTACTTGCAGCTTTTCCTTTGTGTATATTCTAAGATTTTTAAAGGGTTAAAAGATTTATATTATTTTGGGCAACCATGGTTTTATTTTAAAATGATTCTTATTGGTTTTATTTAAATGTATGATGGGGCCTGATGGCCGAGTGGCTAGCGCTATGGGGCGTCTCGGTACCACAGGTATAAGGTTCGAATCCCAGTGGTGCCATGGGTGTTCGTAGTGGTTCGGAATCCACTTTTAAACTGTAGGTCCCGGTCCTAATAGGATCGTAGAGCACAAGGGGGCATTGTTACTCCGCGTCCGTGGCTTATCTTCTCAAGTTGCACGCGCCTGCCTGGGTAGTGCAAAGTGAGTAACGCCGGTTCAGCCCTTATGGCATAAAAAGATCACGGTCTATATTGCCAGCTGCATTAGAAAGGAAAAAAAATTAAATGTATGATTCTCTTTTAAATGATTCTTTTCTATTCTTCTTAAAAGACGACAGCAATTTATTAAAATGTGAAAAGGGTGATTTTCTTTATTTAATCAACGATGACTGGCATTTATGAAGTGATTAAATCCTGTTCTGACAAGATATGTTAAAATTTGTACATGCAGTTCAATTTTTATCATATAGTTTGATTTTATATTTTTGTCACAAAATTTCTGAAGAACAGTGTTAAGTTCTATTAATATTTATAGTATCCTGATGGAGAAATTGCCTCGCCGTACGTATTTATTTGTGAAAACCCTCAAGAACTCGGCATAAAATTCCCTATGAAAGGAAAGCATAAAATATGTAAGTTTTTTAAATCGCTCTAAAGAATTTTTAAAAATGCACTTTTCAATTTATTTTCCTTTTTTTCATCAATTTTCATATAGAATATTTGTAATGAAATATTAATTTAATCAACAAATTAAAAAAAAAAATCTTAAAATTTATTTTTATGCTATAAATCTAATTTTCTTTTAAATGTTTAAAATTATATTTGACACTGAAGTTATGTGTTTTACACATTTTCATTAAGAATTAGTATTGTTAAGAAGGTTTAAGCAACTATTCTAATAATATTTAGCAGTAAATGAATTATTTGCTTTTTAAAAGTTACAACCTTTTATTAGTCCGTATTGTCCTTATTAGTATTTCTTTTTTTTTTAAACAGCTTACTATCTTCTACTGCCAATACATTTCTTATAAATTTGATATGTTATGCTAAAAATTTCCATACATATTGTGTAAAGAAATACTTTATGATTACTAGATTTACAGTGTAAGAATATTTTTTTTTTCAGTTAAACTGATAGTAATATCCATATGGCTGCCAAAAAACATTGATGAAAAGGATTTAATGCAATATTTTTTGTATATACAGTTATTGGTTTATAAAATTTATTATAATAAATTAATAATTGATTCTTGTAAACTTTGATTTTTTTTATTAAAGAAAACATTTACAATAATATTTTAGCAACTCTATTTATAAGCTCCATTTAACAGAAAGGTAACATCTTGATATCTTTCTTAGTTGGCAATATGCGATTAAAATTGCTTCAAAGAAATCTTCACTACCCGACGCCTTTTTCCATACATGCTCGATAAATCCTTACTCAATTTCTAAATAGGGGGAAAACATGTTTTTAATTAGATCTGATACCAAATTCTGTATAATAAAAAATTTATATTAATAAGATGAAGATTCTTCTAATTCAGATGTTTACTGACATTGTCCGAAACGATTTCATTGCCTTTATGAAATAGCACATGTGATGGCCTAAAAAAAAAGGCATGTGCAAAAAAAAAATACTACTAGATCAAGAAAAATTTAGGGGAATATATATATATATATATATATATATTATGAATTGTAGCCATTACATAATATAAAAATATAGGATAACTTTGAGAAAAGTAGACTTGTATTTTTAGGACATTGCTGATAAATCATATGCAGATAATTTTTTTAATCTTATCCCTCAAAATTTAATTGACTGTCTTAAAACTTATAATCTTTTATTAAATACATCTTTATATTGAAGCCTAAAAGATTTTTTTATTATATATAATATCTTTGGTGTACTTTAGATCAAAAATGAAAATGTTAAGGAGAAATGCAACCAGTAGAAGACAATTACTGCTTTACCAGCTACCCAATTAAATACTGAGACACTTTTCAGCTCATATAAAGTTTTCTAAAATCTTTCATTGTAGATCCAAGATTAATTTTTATATTTTCAAAAGAAAATAAGATTTAATGTTTTAGAAATGCAGCATCTTTGTGATTAATATGTAAAATTTTTTGTCTCTTTGTTTTAAGTTATCTTTAAAAAAAAAAAAAAACTTTTTAATGCATAACTGTTTTTATAGATACGATTCAATAGAAGACTATATTTCAGAAATTTTGCCGAGTCCATTAAGGAAGATCATATTACATAAAATAACAGTAAAAAAATTGAGTTGTTTGTCAGGGGTTGAATATTTCAGTCAATTCTCCGTCTCTATTACTATATTTAACACATCAATATTTTCTTTGATTATTTGATACATAATAAATAAAATAATAAATAAGCAAACACAATAGATCAAAGGTGATTTCAAAAGTAAAGCAGAATTATCATTAGTGATTATTGAAATTATTTTCAGTTAGATGCATGTGACTTAAATTTGATGTTCTCCTGTTGCTCTGTAATTGGCATTAATTTGAACTCGCAAGTCAAAAGTTTTCCAAAAGATAAAGTAAAATTTTGTGTGTTGACCAAACATTACTTTATAGAAGGCAAATTGCCTCAGAAGATAAAAAGAATCTTGTTAAACAGTGTGCTGAATCTATACAGTCCATTAAATATGACTTAAAGTAGTAAGAAATTTTTTGAAAGGTTCATAAACACAAGTATCAACTATTCCAGAAATCATTGATAAAATCCATGATTTAGATATGTATAATGAAAGAATTGAAGATATGCACATGCTATGTTCGTTTCAAATGAATAGGTATATAAAATTTGACATTTAAAAAATTTGTGCGATAAATACCAAAATTACTCGCAGTTGATCAAAAATTAAATCAACTGAAGTTTTCTAGAATAATCTGCAGCACATATGGTTTGAGATGAAGTAACAGTTCAAGAAATGAGTTAAAAAACTATGCATAAAGCATATAAAATTTCATATATAAACTCGGTTTTCAAATGGCTCAATATTAATGCATAATATGCATTAATATTAGGCCATTTGAAAACCGAACTGTAAGAAAATGTTGAAGATTGATTCATAAAATCATATAAACTCAAGAGTTATGGTCACAAAATTTATGTACTGAACTCATTCTGCATCTCCATATGCTATTGATTATATTCTCTTCAATAACTATCCATTTCTTGATAAGATGAAATGGCTAGAGGGATTGTATTCAAATGAAGACACGATTGTGAAGATAAATGCTTACAATGAAAGTATATAATTATAAAAGGAGTCATAATTTTAACAGGTTTATTACCAAAAATTAGTCACAAGGTTTTCATTTTTATATTGTCTTTTAAAATCACCTTTGTATTGCATGCAGTGTTATATAGAAATCAATTTTTTACAATGTTTGCTAGAAAAAAGATATTTTATATACATAAAATGACGCATTAAAAAAATTTATTTCATTATAATAAAAGCATATTTTCTTACCTCACATTCTTTATTTACAATAGCTGATATGCTAACATATTTTTGAACCACAGCCTTTTGATTTATTCTGAAAATAGTAAAAAGAAAATATAAAAGAAATGAAAAAAATAATCTGTATAACTGAAGAATTAAAAAAAAAAAAAAAAAATTCAATCTACAATTTCTATGTAGTCAAAAAATATTAATGAGCAGTATATTTTAGTTACATTTAGTTTTATACATTCATAATTATATCAAAATAATTGAGAAAAAAATGCAATTTATTATTATTTAAAAAAAAGAGAGAAATATATTATTTATTAGGACCAATTCAAACTATGGTTTTTTTATAGGTTAATTTTTAAATATTAAAAAAAAAAAAAATTTTATATCTGATATTTTTTGTTACAAAATTCTAGAATGAAAATGCTATAATTCATTTTCATCATTTATTTTGTACATTCAAGTAATCTTATATTAATATGTCATAATACCTGAATATTTAAAAATAGTTCCATGATTGCCATACGTAATCCTGCTAATAAGAAGAAAGATTTTGTGCGTATGGTTACATAAGTGCCATCAGAATTATCAAATGAATGAAATGATACGTCTTGGTTTTTGCAAATTAGGAAATTGAATTCACAAGTACTGAATAAGTTGCTTCTAATTTTCAAAGTTTGAAAAACTTCATCAATAAAAAAGAGCTCTAAAAGAAAAGAAAAAGTATATTATGATGTAAATTAAATGGCATATCTATAAATAATCAGCAAGTTATTAATTTAATTAAGAACAATTTAAAATTTTACCTAGAAACTTCAATTTTTAAAAAATTTATCTAAAATATAACACTATAAAAAAATTGCAGAGTTAGTGAAATTAAAACAAATTCTGTATAAAAGTCATAACAAATTTAAGAGCACAGGTGAAAAAATACTTTTGGATAACAATAAATAAAATATAAGGAATTGCCAGAATGAGTCGACAGATTTTACCACCAGTGTATGGTAGAGTTCTATTCCATAATCATTGTTAAAAATGGAATCTGGCAAATGAAAGTCATTTTCATATTTTTATAAGCTACGTTTCTATTTAATAAATATATACATTTACATAAATAATGCTGTTATACTCATTCCTCTTTTCATCTTCAATGGCCAGTTAATATTGTAAGTTCTCTTTTTTTTTTTTGTGCTACAACTTATATCATTATTATTTTCTTTATATATTTAACAAGGTAGTGACAAGGTACAAAGAATAACACAACATTTTAATAACTGATTAGAAAACTACTACACATATGTCTGTATTAAATTGAAATCAATAGAGAATATTGAATATATTATACAATTCATTGTATAATATACTCCATATCTCTATTGCATCATGTTGAGCAATTATCAATAGTTAGCCATGCCACTAATATACAAAATCAATATAATACAAGTCTATATAGACTGCAAAACTTATTGCTTTTCTAATGTAGAATTTGTAGTTCTTTTATGTGAAATATAGGCAATTCAGTCTGCAATTTATATATATATATATACAGAGAGAAAAATAGAGATAATTTATTGAAAATTATTAAAATATTTACCTGCTGGTAAATCTTTTTCAGATTTTTCTTCTTTCACTCTTTAGGTAAAAAGCAAAATGTAAAATCTTGAGGGTAATTCGTAAATATCTTACGATTAATATTTAAAGCATAAGCTACAGGTGTTTTCAAGTTTCTTGTACAAATATTAGTCAGTGTATTTTTGTCTGTTTGTTGATCATATTGGCTTTTATTTATTAATTGCTGCGACTTTGCTTTGAGTAAATATAACTCATTTAATATTAAGGTTTCAATTTTCATATAAAGAGGTAACATTTTTGCAATGAGTTTGAAACATTCTTCAGATATAAAACTTTCAGGGTAAAGTTAAGAGTAATCTATTTCAAGATACACAGGAAATTGAGAACAATGCTGGGAACTTAAAAGGAATTCTTGTACTTCAATTGTAATTGATTGATCTAAAAAAAAAAGTAACAATAATTGTGCAACAAAATATTAAAAACAAAACAAATTTGACAAGTCAATTTTGCAAACCAAAATTTTTTATAAGTACTTAAACTAGCATAAGAATAACTGTGTTCTATAAATTTTAAGACATTTAATACTTTTCAGTTAGTAAATAAATGGTATCAAAAAATATTAATAATAAAAATCATGTTGAAACACAAGAATAAAAATTAGCATGAATCTATATTGGATATTTTAAATTTTTATGAATCACTTCTTGGCTAATATAACTTTATGTATTCAGACACACTTCTATTTATTATAAAATTTTATTAAATAAATTTCAATTTCTATAATTAGCAAATGTAAAAACAAATTGATGCAATTGTACTTTTACTTATACAGTTGATTAAAAACTAAGATTTTGCTATACTGTACTTAGATAAGCTTTATTTAGAATCAGTTAGTTATAATTTCATATAAGTAGCTTAGAGTTGCATTTCTCAAATTGTGGGCTACGTATCCATTGAGAGTCATAGTATATTTCTTAAAATAAACAATCTGTATAAAAATAAAATAATTCTTAATTTCTACAAAACTTTTTCCATTAGACAGTGAAAAAAAAACATATATTTAAAATGCATTTAATAAAGATCACAAATACTTTTTCTCTAATTTTAAAATTAAAGAATTATTTATGCAGAATAAAACTTCCAAGCAAATAACAATGAATGTGTTTGATTCAACATGAAAAAACAAATCACTAATCTCATTTTTGATTCAGTACTTAAATACAAAAGTTTTTATTATAAATGATTTATTTTATTTTGAGTTTTTATACAAGGTGAAAGAAATTCCATTTTTAAATCAAAAGCATTGAATATCCTAGTTTTTTCATCTCATCTAAAAATCATTCATTGTTGTTATTACAACAAATGCTAAGTATCATTTGGTACTAAATGTTTAAAATAATTTTTAGATTCTTGATAATAGATCATGTTTTCATGTTTCCACGCCATACATTGATTAATTGAAAATTTTTAAAACTAACTTTTGAATAAACTATTTTTAGCAAGGAAAATGTATTTATATAGTAACTTATGAAAAATTACAAATAATAGAATGAAAAATGAGAAGGTAAAAAGGTTATAAAAAAAAGAGAATGACAATATTTTCTTGTGTTAAAGATTAAGTTTCAGAACCACTAAATTACAATCAAAAATAAAACAAATAATATTAACTGTTTAATAAATACATATATTTTAAACTTAACAATATTAGAAATTATTATTAAAAGTGATAAAATTCTCAAGCAGTGTACAAAAATTAAAATTAAAAATTTTTAATAAAAAAGAATTAAAATATAAATAATCCTTAAATGTAGCATTTTTAAAATATGTCTCTTAAATACAAAGCATCAAATTTATCTAAATAACAATATATGAATTCAAATCAGCTTACTTGATTCAAAAAGTAACGTTTTGAAATTACAATTGAATCTTTCTGATAGTAGTTGTAAAGTGATGCTGTTACAAACCAAAATTCTGAGTCCAAATTTTCAGTACTTTTATACAAATATCGATCACATATTTTTTAGGGGGTACATTGACTTCTGTTATTGAGCAAGTTATTTTAAATTTCTCATTCACTGCAAATTAAGAAAAATTAAACCATATTATTTTTTTTTTAAAAAAGCAAATGAAATAGTATCATAGATTATACACAAAAATCAATGTCTGAAAAAGTTAGCTTATTTATTTACTTTAAAAAAAAGCTATCCCTTTTAGAGCTTATTAATAATTATTTAATATAAAAATATTTGAAAAGAAAAAAATTTATTTTAATTTGGCTTTTAAAAATAAGTTCAACTTAACAAATTTACCAATTACAAATAAATTTGCATGCATTTAAAACCACACATACTTTCTAATAAATGATTTAATAACTTTTTTTTTTTTTTTTTTGTTCATTTTTAACACTAATCATTAAAAAAAAACCACTCATTTTATTTAAAAGTCTGGAGGCTTTTTGTATAACAATCAAAATAACTCAAGAATTCTGTAAATATTGAATAATATTAGAAAATCATTAAAATAATAAGCAAAAATAGAATTTATATTGATGGAGTAATAAAATAAGCAATCTTACCATTAAATTTGAGTGAAGCAAATTTTGAAACGGCAGCAAAGAATTGTTGTTGTTTCTTAGAAGTTGAACTCAATTTACGCAATACTGCACTTTGGTACATAATTTCATTCATTAAAGATGGTAAAGGTAAAGATGGACTTGGTTCGCTTTTTCTTTTTCAGTATATGCAGTTAAATACAAATTACCATATTTTGTAACAAACAAGAACAATCCTGAAATAATTTTGTTATTCAATTTTTTTAAAATGATAGAGAAGAAAACAGCTTAAAAATTAATTAAAAAAGATTTACATTAAATACAACCATTTACACCATTAGAACTTATTTATTAATTTATCACTGGATTCAACAAGTCGTGGCTTTTAAGAAATAGGTTATAGTTTTTTAAACAACTACTCCCTTAAATGTAAAATAAATTAACATATGTGCAAATAATTTCCCATTATTTTTTTTTTAGAGTCAGACTGATTTTAATTATGTAGTGAAGTTGATACTATCTTCACTATTATTATCTTTGAAAAAAATTGTTATCAATTACACATGCACTTAAAAGTAAATATATTGCCAACTGAAGTCAATCAGGCATGTGATATCTTTCATTCTAACAAGCTAAAAAATAACCCACAATATAACAAATAAAATATAAAAATAAGAACAATTTCCAACAAAAGAGAAAATAAGATATAAGCTATATTAGAAAATAATTACACTAAATATATTTGTTGAAAAATCCTGGAATTATATTTGTTGCATAAATATATAATTATCTGTATTTGTCAATCAAATGGCTTTAATAGAACATGCATAAAATCCAGATTCTATACATATTAGAAAATGTTTTTGCTTCAGAGAACAGTCCAGTAATTTTTAAAAAAAAAAAAAAAAGCTATTTTAATTATTCTGTACCATTTTTTAAAACTTTTTTGTTATTCAGCTTAAACATATTTAAAAGGCTTTCCATATCTCTAATAAAAACAAAGATTATTTATGGTGTTTCCTCTGTTAAAAATTATTATGATTAGTACAAATTATTTTCAAAAATTTAACGTAAATTTGTAAAATCAAAAAATTCTATAAGGTATATATACACTAAGTTAAATGAAATGCTTTTAGTTGCTTGAAAAAAATTAATTTATAAAAACATAATAATTATTTTTTTTAATAATAAGATAATACACACCCAATAATTCATTCAGCAAGACTATTTTAAGAATATTATGAAAAGCAATTGTATTTCTGAAAATTTTTAAATCTTCGTGAGGGTCGCAGCTTCCTTTTTTGGAAAATTCAGATATCCACAGCTCGCTTTTATCAGAAATATGTAGTATGCAATTTCTGAAAACTATATGCTCCTGGGCAGATGATAGTAAAAACAAAGTTGCAATATGGAATGATTTATTTTTACCATAACATGTGCAGAATTGCTATAAACTTTATCTTTAGTTATATATGCTATTTTTCCAATTGCTCCAATAATTAGTAAGCCATTTCCTAGAAAAAAAATATGAAATTAATCAAAGAAAAACAATTTTGGCTAACTTAAAAAATATAAAAGGTTTTTACTTACTTTTTGCATAAATTTATTTAACTTTTAAGTAATTGGTAATTTTTAGTTTAAATATGCATTAAAAATCTTTTGCTACATACTTGTCAATTAGCAAGTATGTGGCAAAAGATTTAAGAAAAGATTCTATGTATAATTATACACAGAAGAATAAAAATGGCCAAATGAGCAAAAAACCTAGTAATCATAGTTGATATGGTTGGCACAGATCTTGGACATATAGTATAATAAACATTAAACTCATTTTTATGAATAAATTAACTGGAGTTTCATTTCATTTTCAGATATTTTAGATTGTAGACTTTAACTTATTGATATATGTACTCAATTCTTGTAGCAATTCAATTACATTTTTGCAGTTAACATTTATAAGATTACATATAAAAAACTTCTAAATAAAAGCTATTTTTTCCAATTTAATCATTTATAACTAAAAAAAAAGTAAAAATTATAAAGTTAATTGTTGAAAGCTACTTAAATGGAAGACATTTTTTCATATGCCTTATTTAGCTTACTATTTTCTAGACAAAACTTGATATGAATGTTGTTGCCATTTTCTTACAAATTTGGCCACTTACCATAGAATCGAAACAAATCAAAATTACAATGAGAAAAAAGCACGTTAAATGTTCTAAGGATAAAAATTTTAAAAGCTAAAAGTACTTTAATAAAAGTCTGTGTGATCAGACCATGTTTGCTCTGGTCCTCCAGAAATGAAAACACAAATCACTATTCTGTTGTAAGTTAGTGTCAGGCCTGAGCAAATGTGCAGATGTGCCTAACTCATTTTTTGTCTTACATAAAACACATATATCAGAGTTCACAATCCCTTTTTTGGCCAGGCAGTCATGTCCTTAATCTAAAATTATCAACAGCATCGTTGCAAGTTTTTCCACAAAAAGTTTTTCCATTCATATGCGGTGTCTCCCAGACTTTTCCTTTGGTGTTAAATAACAATTCACTAATATACAATGACTTAATTTTTGTCTCATTTAGGAGAACTATATGAGACAAAGCAATTGAACACTGTCCAGGAACATCTTTCTTTCTGTCAGAAGATCTGCCCCTTCATTTTATATCAATTCCAACATGTGATGGAATCCACTGGAAATTGATATATTTACCATTTTCATTAAGGAACTTGATGTCTTGTTTTATTTTTTTTATTTTTTTTTCTACGAAATTTGCCTCGAGGATTACATCAACATCCCTCTTTACAACAAATATTTTTAATTTCTGGAAATTTAGTGCCAGACAGATATGAATGTGATTTACCAATTTTTTTTCTGCCAATTTTTAGATAATAACAGTATTAAAATACTAACCAGCAATATTTAGCCTTGATCAATATATTGATATTTACGTGCGCATTATTTTTTTTGTTACATTATTTCTAACCTTTCTCTGATAATTTCAAAAAAATTGTAAAACAGAAGTTTACTATAATTGGAGGAATTTAAAAAAAAAATATTGTATGAGGATCATCACTACCACAACAAAATATGAATTTTTCAGAAGAAAAAATATAATGTGAAACATAATAATTAATATTAATAATTATTACCTGCAACACCATTCATTTCTGTAAGTAAGTGAATTCCAACAATAGCTTGCTTGAAATCATAAAGAACCTCAAGTTCAGTATTAAATAGAATATTTTGTTCACTGGGCACCAGTGAACACAGACAGAATAGCAATTTTCCTTCAGGGTGACCAATGAAACAAATGCAATTGGACAATGACGATGGAAAAGAGGTCCAATAAATGAAAAATAATATTTTTCTGCAATTCATCATGCCCTTGATCAGAAGATTGATTATTTTGAATAAAAGTGCTTACTGGTTTAAAACTGGTGGTTTTCCAATCTAAAAAAAAAAGTAATAAATAACAAACAAATGACATATCAATATTTATATATATAATTAATGTATAATATTTCAATAAATAATATATTTTATATTAATTATAATATATTTAATAATTTTATTTGTAGAACAATGTATACATACATTTCTAATTTGTAAAAACATATCAATTTAAAGATTTTAAAAACCTACAAACTTATTAATATTTTAATTCTTTAATTCTTAATACATAAAATTCATTTTTTTCATCTTTTTATTTAAAATGTTAAACATAAAGTTTAAATCTTTAGGTATTTGAGATGGATAATTAAATTTAAATTTACATGATAATATAATACAAAATTTTACAATAAAATAAAATTTTTAGAAAAGTACTAAAATATATTTCTGAATTATGAAGACATATAAAATTTTATTATATGGAGATGTTTACCAAAAGAAAAAATTAGCCAATCATGGTTTTTTCCATGATTAGGATAATATTGTTTTTAACTATGTACAACATCTTAAATATATTAAATATAAAATTTTATTTTGAATACAAATTAGTTAATTATTAACAAGATGATAAATATAGCCATTTAAATAGTAAATTGCTATTAGGGATAAAACTTTTAAATTACTTATTAAAAAAACTGGAAAGTTTTATTACTTAAAAAAATATTTTTAAAAAAAATTTATTTTTAATTTAAAACAATAAATTTTGGATTTTTAATGGTACTTTTGTGTTAAAACAATTTCGACAAAATCATATGAGTATTGCAGCAGAATAAGCAAATTAAGAAATAAACAGAATAATTTAATCATCAGATTTTGTTAGGAAATTAATCCTTAGTGACCAATAAATGCATTCATATTTTTATTGAATATGTTGCTTTTTCTATCTTACAATTTTTAAGTTCTATTAAACAATGATCTAACATTCAGAAAATGGAACAGAACTAATAATAATAATATTAATAATTGTAAGAACTGAGCAGCTTTACAAATTTATGGAGTAAGTATACTATCTGATACATTGAGTCAAACTTCAATTCATTTCTATTCAGTTCATGTTCATATTTACAGAATTCATGCACAGCATATATGAATGGCATAATAATATTTTCATACCTGTACTAATAAAGATTTGCAGAAATCTGTCCAATTATTTTAAAGGGGATAGAAATCATTCATTTATCTCTGTTTGTACAATTTGTTATTTTTTTATTATTTTGTTTATTTTTGTAAATAAATGAACGTATAATTATTATAAAAATGCCAAAAAAAAAAAAAAAAAAAAAAAAAAAAGATATATTGCTAATTCCTACCATTAAATGTACACCAGGACAGTTTCATCAAGACCACTTTTTAACACAAAAGTACTTTTTATCATACATAAAAAATATGTGTCTTTACCTTTCCTAAATGAATCTTCACTTGAAAATGAGTCACTATAGAATACAGGAAAACTAATTAATGGGACTAATTTAGAATGTTCAGAAGTGGAGGGTACACTGTATGATGGAATTATCAAATCTAGCTGCCATTTCATAGAAAGAATATCTTTAGTGCAAACAACGATACTGCCCTGAGAACAAACTGCATTCTAAGTAGAACTTTTTCATTTTGAGGTTTATGATTTTTGAATGATGTTATCTTAACATTAGCTTCAAATTCTTTAAAATTGAATTCATTACTTGAATCAATATCCATAAAATTATCATCAATTTTTTACATACGAAGCATCCACTTGAAGAGTAGACCTAAATAAACAAATTTTAAAAATATAAAATATGAATGTTTTGAATTATTTTTAAGTCTAAATAAAATATATAATTGATACAAGTATATATGTAATAACATTAAATTTAATACATGATACTCATTAAATGATTCAATGATCTTGAACATTTCAGAAAGCTTTGATTCAGTCTAGTGTGTGTGAAGAAAATTAGTTTAAAAAGCAAAATATAACAAAAGCATTGAAGATTATAGGTTACAAAGAATTTTTAGTATAATTTTTTTTTTTTTTTTTAGTACCAAGGTAAATAATTTAATTTAAATATAAAGAACAAATAATATCAAATCTAAATATAACATTTAACAATAAAATATGAAAGTTTTGATTTTTAATTTTTTAAATTATCAATTATTACTAAATGGCATTTAAAACCAGTACTTTTTCAATTAGGTTCAATTATTTAAATAAAATGTAATAATTTAACTCACTTTAATGAAATGTAATGAAACTTACTTCAAGTGGGAATTTATATCAACATAGAAATCTTTTCCTAAAATCCACAAACTATTGTTTGAAATAGAAGCATCATTAATGGGGAAAGGTAGATATACAGTTTTCCATAAAGATATAATAATAAGAAATTAATGCACAATTGAGAATTTAACCTTAATTTACAAATGCATATTCAAAAATTGATATCTCATAAAAAAAAAGCTGTTTTAATGAAATAAAAAAAGAGAAGATTAGTGTTAATTATTTTTAAATTCCCATCCATCTCAATAACAATTGTGTTGGAATATTACAATCGAGCCTTGTAATAAAAAATAGCTAACATAATTTTGTAATGTGGTACTTGGATTGTTTAAGAAAAATAATATTACTCTTAATATTTTGAAAATATAAAAACGGTGTAAAAACTTGACTTTCATTATGATGTTTTATGTACTCTGCTGATATTAAGGCTTCGTTTCCACCGAGGCGTGAGGCTTTAAGAGTGAAGAGTTGACCAATCACTAGCTTCACCCTGTTCGCCTGAAACCGGTTTGAAATACACTGCTTCTAGTTGAAAGTTGGTCAACTCGAAGCAGAACTCACTAGGCGTAATGCTATTTCTGGCGTTTCGCTGTGAAGAGATCGAAAAATTTTCTTGCCTGCTGCGTGAATCTTCAGTGCTTCTCGCCTCGGTGAATGAGCCTTAAAACCTTAATATTTTGTCAGAACTTTTTTTTTTTTTTTTTTCTGTACATAGCTTTTATTCATTCTGAAGTAAAATTTAGTTTGAAATGTGTCACGTGAATATATCAATGTATGTTAGAGAAATGAAGTTGTTCTTAAAACTAATTAAATAAGAGATAGGTCATACGATGATGAATAGAATGTAGTTCTGTTAAATAGTCACTCATGTAGTTGCCACATAAAAAAAAGATTTATTAATTATTCTTTAACAAATAATAGATTATGATGATTATATTATAAGGTAAAAGCATTTCAATATCAAGTTTTGTTAGAGTTTATAATCAAAAGTTAGCACTTAGTTACAAATGGGTGAACTATCCAATCAAAAACAAACAATTAGTCAGCTATGGGTCACTAATGCCAAAGAAGAGCAGAAGTCTTGTTTGATAGATATCTTACAGATCAGAGATTTCTTAACTTCAATTAATTTAATACTAATGATAGAGTGAATGTCTTGGAAAATAAACAATTATGTGCTTTTATCTATATTGTAAAGGTGTTGTCTTGTTTGTGAGCAAATGCTAAATAAAATTTATGATGATAAATTCCGCACAGTAGGCTTGTAAGCATGTTATTTAAATGACAAGGTTTGGAAGAATCATGTTGAATTACAGATAAGATCAATTTCTAACGCTCATTCATACACATCATACATTCAGAAATATCAGTAAATTTATAGGTGTAACAATTCTAACATTATTTTCTACCATGTGAATAAACCGGTCTCAATTAGCATTTTATAACCAAAAAAACTTGAAGCAATTACGGGTTTCAACTTCAAAGGAAAGAATGTAAAAATACTAGGACAATCTTTATTGCACTTGTGGGGGTATATCATGGAATCATATTATAAAATTGATGCATTGTAATTATCATGTTTTAGTTTTAGTTTTGCAATAAAGCTTAAATTCAGAAAAATCTAACTTTCAAAGAAGGTGATTTACTGTTTTAGCTGATCAATGCAAATATTCACTGATCAACCAAACTTTAAAGTAGTGAGTTTAAGTTTAATAAGTGCAGGGTAGTTGTTGTGGTATAAGCCTAAACTCAAGACTAAAATTATATATACATATATGATTCTCTTCATTAAAATATTTTTATTTTCTTAAAAAAAAAAAAAAAAGGACTAATGACAAAATTTTTTTTTTTTATTTATTATTTATAAGCAAAATAAATTGATTTCAAATAATTTTAGTAGTGATTTTTTACACTAAAACTTTATTTTTTCCCAATAAAAGCAAAAATTTTTGCATCAGTTAATGTAAAATATGTAAACAAAAAATAATTTTCTTTTTTTCTATTAAATGCTTTTTCCTCATTATTTCACTTAAAGAAAAGAAAGAAATTTAATTTTAAAAGGTATTATAAACATAAAGTATTTGAAATTAATATTATAGTATTTGTTCATAATAACTGAACCTGACTATTTGGCAATGCTATGAATTTTGAAGCCAATTATATAATATTGTGTAAAGGTTCTTAGCTGAACAGATACTGGTATATTTGTATTGAATTTGTTAACATTGTAGATATAATATTTTTCAAAATCATCTGAAGAACCATTGCAATTGTGAATCAAAACACCTGAATGTTTAATAAGTATATTATAGTTATAAATTATAGTTAATATGTTTAAAAAGTAGTTGCTACCAAAAGTATAGTGCATAGTGGAAAATATCCTGCAAAGTGGAAAATATCCTTCATCAATAAAAAAAAATATGCAAATGAACCTTTGAAAAATATCTTTTCCATCAATTTTTTTTTGTAAAAAAATAGGCATATGTATCTTTTTATTTAAAAATTGGTGCTGTAATGCCCTCTCAGCAATGTCTAATGGTATTAAAGTCATTATTAATATTTAAGTTAATACTGCTTGTTACGCTTTGAGATTTATTAATTGTTGTGATAAGACAATGGAGAGTTGACAATAAGATTTTCCGGTACTTATGTATTAACGCCACCGCAGCAGATTTCGCGCTAATGCGCCAATAAAAAAGCTGCCAATGCGCTAAAATAGAGACAGTTTTAAATCTATGTTAAACTCTATATCGGCCCATTTTCCGCCGAAATCCGATTGACTACTTTGTTTTTAAATAAAGTATTTTGATTTTAAATGAAGTGTTTTATATATTCTATGATTTGTCACAAAAATTTTAAATGTAGATTGGCGCCATAAAAACCGCCAAATCTGTAGCTGCGTGGCGTTAATACGTAAGTACCGATTTTCCTATTAATTTAGTTTGAAATTCAGAGCATCACAAAAAGAAAATTACAAAGCAATCAGTTTCCATTATAATGAACAAAAACTATATTTATCACTCATTATTCAAAAATGAATCTAAAAATGTAGCTTAGATAACACATCCTAAATTAGAAATCAAAATCTAATATAAGGTTAATAAGAAATAAAGTTGAAATTAATGAAATATTTTTCCTTAAATAAATTTAAAACTTCTCATTCAAGAAAATAATTTTTGTAAAATATTTACAAGGTAGCTTTTTTTCGTATTTATTTTTCAGAGAATAAAAAAAAAAAAAAAATTTTTTGAAGCTACTAACCCATATAGATATTTTCACCGGATTTGATTTTTGATCATCATCATTCGTTCCACAACTTACTAAAGCACGATTTAAAGTGAATTTTCCATATATTAATCGAGAACTTCCCAGAAAAGATGAGATCAATTCATACTCTGTATTTGAAATGCAACAAAAGTCTAATTTTATTAAATTTAGATCTCCTTGCGTTGAATTTAATTCTCCACAGTTGCTGATAATTTTAAACTCATTTTTCTCCGTCATAGCAATTCATTCAATAAACATCTGGTATGATAAAGAGAACAAAGCTTTTTATTATCTAATTTTCTACAGTATTATCCTTTTCAATATATATAACAACATATCAATAAATTATGTTTTAAACATCCGTCATAATATGTTTCATTTTAACACATGGTAATAGAGTAATGAAAATCACAAAGCGAAAAAAACGCGCGCTTTATCGACCTATTTCCTAAATAACGAAACCAAAACAAATGCAACTTACTTCTGTCTTCAGTTCGCATCACAATGGGTCACAACTTTAAAAATTGTGATCAAAAGATAATTATTGTTATTATTATTTTTTATGAAAAACAAAAATAAAGTAATAAGTAAAATAAAGTTAGGCATACTGTCGAGTAAATAAGTTTCATTTAAACAATTTCAAGTTGAACGACAAGATTAGCTATAGTTTTCTAACCAAAATGATACCACAACATCATCCTCACTTTTAAATTCTTCCCCAATTAATATTAATTTAAGCTATGGAAAAAATGTACTCTTAAACAAGTTAGTTTTTAGTTATTCTCATCCAAGAAACACTGAACATTAATTCCATGAAATGACGCAGTGTTACATTAATTACTTAGTCACATTAAAAGATAGAACAGTGGCAAATAAGCAATTGATGCTAAAAAGGACAAACTGTGCAGTCATTTGTAGGAAGATCCAAATGAAAGAACTGAAGATAAGGAATAATAACAAATATATATATATATCATAATGCCTTTTTCGACACATGAATAGGGGATACTCACATTTGTAGTTAAGTAATTTTATTTGTGGACCTCAATGCTATCTTTGCAGATGACTATTTTATACCAAATAGTCATTATTTGTTGCATTGCTCTTTGTGGATTGTATGATTAATGTGACTTTTTAGTTTTTCATCAAAACGGGATGATTAATAATTTTAAGTAATAAAGAGTATGTGCATTAAAAAAGGTCTATTTCCTCGTACATTTTATTTATTAATGAAGCGAACGAAAATGAACAGGGAAGATAAATAATTATGACCTCATATTTTTCTGAAGAACGCATTTGCTTAACCATATTTGTTGTTGATTTCATATAAGAAGGAAATTCGGGCAAGCCTTCAAATATTTATTTTGGTAAATATCATTGTTTTAAAAAGTGCGCCTGTGTTTCTTCGCTTGCTCACAACTTATTCATTAAAGATTATATTTAAATTATTGGAGTGAAGGTGAAAAAATTGTACTCAACGATTCTCTGTTGAAACATTCCCAGAGATGCATTAATTCTCTTTCATACATCATGAAAAAAAATTCTGTATCTTGGTTACAATTAATAAATCTCTTTTCAATAAATATATCCACTACACTTGGAATTTCTTTTCCCGTAAGTATTTCGGTTAAATTTGCCCATTCAAATACTTCTAATTCTTCAAACAACGAAATCCAGTTAAAAATATTTATTTATTTTATAGAACACCCTAACTGTAGTTTTCATACATTCTGTATTAACAACATTGAAGCCATTTTCTAGCAATTTTGGGAGAGTGAATTTGCAGATTTTTAACCGCCTTGTATATGGAAGAAACATATTGAGCCTGTAGTCATTACCATACAATGGTCGAATTTCATTAAAAAACTTACCACAATTAGATATAACCTTGACAACTATCTAAACCCAAAGGTTTAGAATGGGACTATGGTCACAATATCTATGATTGAATGATAAGTGTCATACATTTTGTTGTTGCTCTAATGCAGCTGGCATTACAGGGACAGTTAATCTTTTTTTGCCATACTAAGCAAGTGATGCTCTGCTGTTAATTATTTAGCACTACCCAGGAGCCCGTGTAGCTTGAAGATATGCTAAGGACAAGAGTAACATTACCCCTGTCATACATTTTAATAAGACAAATTTTCATTCTTCTTGACTGTATTTTTCAATTCCTTCTATTAGCTCACACTCTCCCTATATATATCTTGTTCAAATTTTTCAATCGTTAATAAAATACTTTTTATTCATCCACTCAAGTTCAAATACACATTTTTTGAACTTGTAGTGGATGACACTTGATGTTAATACAGTTTTTTCAAATATTAATTGAGTAATTAAATTTAATTCATTAATTTTAGATGGCTACAGATAAACTTAAAAAATGAATGAAAATTATTTATAAAAGACTTTCTGCAATATAGTGAAAAAAAAAAGAAGGAATTGACTAAATTTTTTTTTTTTTTTTTTTATATTACTTGTTAATATCCAAGTTTCCTTCCTTTGGGGGAAAAATAATTTAGACATCATGTGAATCCTTTTACTTTATATATATATACCTGTAATATTGAATAGGTAGAAAAAGAAATATGATCTAAATTTGAATTATATACATTTATGTTACGCTGCAATTTTCTCTTTTAAATATGGACTTATGACTATTAAATGAACCATATTATATAACAAAAAAATGATTTTCAATTACATCGCACAAAAATTAGTGTTTCAATTATATGTCTGTGTGAGTAATCCAATCTATACATTTGAAATACTAGAATATGGAAGTGCAAGGTAAGTATTTTTTCAAGAAAGTGCATATGATCCATTTAATATGAGGCATTTTATTACCACCTGCAGAAATCCTACAAACTTTTTAAATATATATATATTTTTTATCACTGATAGAGAGAAGTGAAAATTTTCGAAATTGGTAACAAGAAATTGGAGAAGCATCAAACTTTTGGAACACGTGGTTCTGTCTGAAGTCCATAAGACTAAAGTTCCATCAGAATTTTTCAAAACAATGGTAAAATGTACAAAATTAGATAATATGGAATCATTATTTTTTAACTACTTTCAAAAACTTTTAACAGCTATACTGATATGGAATTTTATTATAATTTGAATTTAACTCGGTTATGATAGAATTACAAGCAGTAATAATCACTTTTTAAATCCAACTATAATTTTCTCAACAAGCCCATATTACATTTCTATCTTTATTATATTAAATAACAACAGATACTTATCATAATAGAAGCTATTTTCATTTATACTACTTCAATGTAGCATTATTATTATTTTTCAAAGATTACAAGTGTTTAACATAGAAGTTTATGAGTTATCAGCAGTGATTTAGATACTTATATTTAAAACATATTACTAGAAAACATTTTCCCAGCAATATGTAATTTTCTGTTTAACACAATGAAACTTGTAACTCCAACAATTTCAAATTTGAGATTCCTACAGATATAAGAATATTTTTAACTAGAAAAATATTTTTGCTTTTATATTTCATGAAGAAAGAGCCACAGATTTGAAAGTACGAAATTAACCAATAACAACAAAATTTCTCTGTAAAGTAATTCTTAAATTTTTAAAAGGAAATCAAAAATAAATAAATAAACAAAGCCTTTTAATTTTTGTGTTTATTAGTTTTTGTTAACATAAACCCCTTTTATAAAATATACAATAATCAAGATAAGTATATTGCATTGATTTAAAAAAATAAATGCCTTAAAATAATTTGTTAAAACATAAACAATAATTATAACAAAAATGCATTAATAAAGATATTTTGATTTTTATCAGCATGTATTAAAAGAAAACAATAATAAAAGCTAATCTACAGGTTTAATAAAGGAAAACATAAAAATAACTAACAAAAATTAACAAAACATTAATTTACAACTTTAAAAATTTGATATAAAAGCACCAAGTAGTTAAACTGTAAAACAAATTGTTAACAAAAATTTTTAATAAGAGTTAATATACATAAAAATAGATTCAACTTTCGTAATATAATTAATTCTGCTTCATTAAAAATATAATATGTACACAAAATGTAATAAAATAAAAAGCATTTGCCACATTTTGAGCTCAATAAGTATTCTTGAATAGAACAACAAAGATCAAATTTCCTTTAACACAAAGAAAAATAAACAACAGAATAAAAGGAAATACATCGAAATGAACAGTTACATTAGAAACGTAAATGCATTTTAAAATAATAAAGATTCATACTCAATATGAAGACCAACTGGACTGGATCAAACGTGAGTATTATTAATGAAATATTTAAAATGCAAAATTTTTTAAAGAGATAACTATAAAACATTTTTTAACAAGTGAATAATATTACTTTCTAAACAAATTTTGATTTCTTATATGACACATCTAGAATATTTGGCAGAAGGAACATATTTTGGCAATTCTATAAAATTTTCAATTATATTTAGAAAAATCTATTTGGACTAAGTTAAATACAAGTATTTTATTGATATATATATTTTAATAATTATTTTTTCCTATATATCTTTCCTTTTAAAAACATTTTACATAGTTTTATAAGTCGCTTTTTTTCTAGGAATTCATTCAATTTTGTTCTGAAACACACAGCTTTCTGAAGAATTTCAAAAAGTTAACCCTTCAATGGACGTCTTGTGTAGTAGGAGGAAAAAAAAAATTACCTATTAAGATTACTTACATTCACAATAACATAAAAAAAAGACTAGAAAAATTGAGATTTTTTTCCCTTATTAAATATCATGAGTATTAAATTTATAAAACAAAAAGAATATTTTAATTACATACCAAAATAGAAGTGTAATTAATGTTTTGACATAAAACAAAGAATTTATTACTAAAAACTGGTTAGTTTGTACTCTTGCACTTTAATTTATCCTTAAAAAATTATTATTTTTGAAGAAGTCTAAATTCAATTTTTTATTATTTATTTTATTTAAAAAGAAGCATGCACAATTACCAATTTTTTTTTTTTTTTTTAATTGTATTAGCATTTTCCAATTTATATAATACATTTTAAAAAATCGACGAAAAGTTTCAAAAACTTAAATAGTACTAGATGAATTTAAAATTTGTTAGAAATCCATAGAGGTAAAAATTTATTATTAATGAGTTAAAAATTATAAAAAGTAATTTTTTATTTTCATATTTAAATTTTTATTTAATTAACATCAAAATTTAGGACTAGAATAATTTTTACTTTTGATATGTTATTATTACTTGAAAAGTAGAATTTTAATTAAGACGAAAATTTGACTGTTTTGAAGTGATAACATAAAATAATAATATTAAATTTTAAAAAATGAATACAAGATATATATTATATAAGAGTACTTATTGATTATAACTGAGCTTGCAACACCTAGAATGCCTTATCAATGAGAGCCAGCCAATGACTTATCCTTATTTCAGTATTCTGTACAGAATTGGCATTTTTTATACATTAGTGCTAAGTAGTAAACATTTATGAGAATTGATTTTTTTTCTCTTGTTGCATACAAAAATATTTTATTGCAATATTGATTTAAGACTAAGTATTAACCAGCATTGTAAAAATTTAGGATTTACCAACCAAATAATAAAAAAATTTCCATCTATGTAAAAATTATCTTTATTTCAGAAGAACTAAATCCTGGAGATGCCCTTTCAATGATAGTAAAAGATTCTAATAGAAGGAAATGCCAGTTGCCAAGCAATCGGATTGAGTTATAATAAACAAGTACATCAGAAAGAAAAAAGACAATTTATCATGTGATAATTTTCTAATATTTATACATCATTTTTAAAATATAGATTTTTATTTTACAAAATAGAGATAAATTTAATTAAGGAAGTTTTATTTTTCAAATATGATAATAAAAATCAATAACAAATAATTGAGCAAGATAGACCAAGAAAAAAAATACTATCTTAAAGCATTTATATTTATAATTGAACATTTATAACGTTTCAAATTTAATTTTTGTTTTACATTCTTTTCCACTAATACTACATTGTTTTTAAAATATCAGTGGATGGGCAGTAATATTGACAATTTTAAAAAGAACATCACATCTGTGCTAAACTGTTAAATCTAATTCAAACAACTGAAATAAATTTAACAGTTTTTTTTTTTTATAAATAATAGTAATTATTTATTAAAGAATAAAAGAAAATAGAAATCAATCTAATAAAAATATACATTCTTCTCAAAAAGTAAATAATTTTAAATAGAAATTTGTACTTTTATCTTATAATTTTTGATAGTTTCTAATAATGTAATTATAATCAAGTACACATATAAAAATAAATGGTATTTTTATCACTTTTTAAAGTATATATTCTACATATGGAATCAAACTTTGAAACAAAGTTCATATCACAATGCACTTGGTTAATGGTTGAAAAAAAAAAAAAAAGGAAAAAAAAAAAAATGTTTGTTAACTACATAGATAAAAGCAAATGAGAAATACTATAAGTCCCATATCATTTTCAAAATATCAAACAATGCATACAAAACAATGCACTCTTTACAAACCAGTGATAGAAAATAGCTACTTCTGTACTAATAAAAACTACACTATAGAAGTTTTATACATTTATACAGTGAGATTCAATGTAAATATAACAAAAGAAGGCCAACAGCTGTATTCTGAGCTCAACATTCGATGAATCTGAAGGAGTGCCTTTCAAAAAAAAAAAAAAAAAAAGTAAATATTCTCATTTTGATATACCACAAAAAAGAAGAAAATGAAATAAAAATCATATCTAGCAAGAAATTGATCAAATTTTCATAGACCTATAGTGAAATATTGTTGTTTAATAAACACTAGCACACAAACAAAAGTGCACACATTACATACATACATACATACATACATACATACATACATATATCACACATACACACAGGCTTTAAATTTAATAAATCAGTTATATCATAAAATATATGTTTAATACATAGATTGATAATTACACAAATTAACAATGAAATAACTAGTGATTTTACAAATTAACTAATGACAGACAGCCATATTATAAAATAAAAACACAAAAATCCTTTACTACCCCTAAAATTTTTTTAATTGTTGATTGATACTAATACTTTGAGCTGATGCAATAAAAAAAAAAGTCAATCAATCACAATTAGTTTTTTTTTGTTCATAGGGGCGGAAATGTTCTCATGATGTTTCTTATATAATTGATTTATGGGATGGTTTATTTCAAGTAGGTAAAAAAAAAAAAAAACTCTGTGTTGTAATCATAAGAGCAATTATAACAAATTTGTTAATATATCCCTTTCTCTGTTAACTTCAAGTACAAAATTAGCACAAGTCAAGTAGTCAAGTACAAGTTTCTACAGATGTTTCAGTATAAGAATTATCTAACATTAATTTTAACTTACTAATTTGATTTTCCAAAAAATCTTTACATTTTTCTTTTTTTGCTCTGGACATTCTGTTAATTAAAATACAATCAGCAGAAATTCTGCATGACTTTATCTTGAAAAATTATTACTTAAGGCTGTTGTCTAAATCATTTTTATTTTATACTTTAATTAGATAAAGTTTGTTATACTATGAAAAATTTAGTGAAAAACATAAACACACATTAATTAATTACATTTGTTATTGCATATAATAGCTAAGTATTTCATAAAATAACAGATTTCATATGTTAACAATAATATACAGTGAGCCACAAAATTGAGTATGCACCTATAAAATTTTACACTTCTTACAATTACAAATTAAATGTTGATTTAAACAGATAATTTTTTTTATCCTAGATACTTTAACCTCTGCTTTACCATCCTATAATAACACAATTCTATAGTTAACTTATTTATTACAAAAAAAGTTAAGCGATTCAAGAAAAGATAGAAAACCATGCCACAAAATTGAGTATACACTTCTTATATTTGTAAATTATGCCACCACTTTTTTTTTTAGTTTCAAATTTTCTTTACAGAGTTTCAGAAATATCTGCTGCTTATAGCACGTGCACTTCAACGCTTTTAAATAGTATTTTTTCTCATTAAAAATCGTAAAATGAGCTTTCAGTAGAGAAACTACTGAATCTGAGCGTTTATTGGTTGTAAAATGGTCGAAAGAGGGCAAAATCGCTTCGTTGATTGGTGTAACTCATGGTTGTGTCCAAAAAATACTACAGAAGTATAAAAAAACTGGATCTGTGGGCAATATTCCTGGAAGAGGACGTAAAGAAATGCTGAGCACTACAGCGAAGAGGAAGATCATTCACTCAGTAAAGAAAGATCCGAGGGTGAGTGCCTCTAAACTAGCTTTATCGATGTCC
Organism: Caerostris extrusa; assembly: GCA_021605095.1. Taxonomy (NCBI): domain Eukaryota; kingdom Metazoa; phylum Arthropoda; class Arachnida; order Araneae; family Araneidae; genus Caerostris; species Caerostris extrusa. The sequence continues at coordinate 97,800 of BPLR01019012.1, read as the reverse complement.
TCTACAATCGGGAAAAAGATCTCAGTTGAAACAATTCGACGTACCCTTCACCAATATGGGTTTCATGGCCGTACACCAATACGAAAGCCAATCATCAAGTATGTGAATAGACAAAAGAGAGTGATTTTCGCCAAAGAACATCGTTTAAGCATCGTTAAGCGTTTATCGAACATCAAAGCCTATTTTCTTTCTGGAACACTGTAATATTTTCTGATGAAAGTAAGTTTAATCTTTATGGAAGTGATGGACGATTTAAAATATGGAGAGAAGCTGGGAAAGCACTGGCACCTAAAAACACCATTAAGACAGTCTAGTTCGGAGGTGGATCTGTCCTCGCTAGGGGTTGTATGTGGGCTGGAGGAGTTGGAGAGCTTGCTTTTATTGATGGTATTATGGGCAAACATGTATATTTGGGGATTTTAAATGATAACTTGAAAAAAAGTGCCAGTAAGTTGGGGCTTGGGTCAAGCTTCATATTCCAACAGGACAACGACCCCAAGCATACAGTGAAGATTGTGCAGTTATACTTGCTGTACCATTGCAAGAAGCAATTACACACTCCAGCCCAGTCTCCTGACCTAAACGTCATCGAAAATTTGCAGTCGAAATTAGAGAAAGCTGTACATGAGCACGAAATCACAAGCAAGGAAGTTCTCAAGAAGGTTCTGAGAGAAGAATGGGCTAAAATTTCTGTTGAAACCACTAAAACACTAGTAGAATCTATGTCCAGAAGATTACAAGCTGTAATTCAAGCAAAAGGTTATGCAACAAAATATTAATTTGTACATTGCTAAAAGGAAATTAATAAAGGTGTATACTTATTTTTGTGGTGTTCTTTTTCCTCTCGTCTCAGATCTTTTATTTTTTTTTCTTAAAAATAAATAAACGTAACAATTTTATAAGTATAGTACGGTAAAGCATAGACTAAAGTATATAAGGCAAAAAATTCAATCATCTTAAAAAGCAATATTTAATTTGTAATTGCAAAAAGTCTCTTAAGTTTCTAAGGTGTATACTCAATTTTGTGGCCCACTGTATATACCAAAAACAGAGCAAGGAAAAATCCTTATTTTTTTTCCAATAAAAGTTCCATCTTTTCTTTCTTTGTATTTTCTTATATTTTCATGTCACTGACAAAGAAGTGTATAAAGCAATTTATTTTTACCAGCATAACATTTAATTGCATTTTTTTCCAACATTTCCTTTACAATGTTTTTGATAAATATATATACATCTTCATTAGCACAACAGCCCCAATATGAGGCTGTCCAAAGCCATTTGCCTGTTGGCAGATTCCGAAACATGAGATGTTTTCTTTTTATGGGGTAGGTCAAGTTACATAGATATTTTGTCAGCCCTACGCCCGATGCTCCACAGTCATATAACACTAGGACCTACAGTTTAAAATGGATTCTGAATCATTACAATAATCCATGGCCTTGAACCTAAAACAGGTGGCACTGAGAGCGCCAGAATATATATATGTATTGAAAATCCTATTGGACTATACTGAAAGTTTTTTGGAACCTTTAATCTAGATTAATATTTATAAAGAGATTAATTGGGTATTTTCTCCATACTTGAGCATTAATACACATTTTATATAAACACAATCAAAGATTCTACAATTTTTAGGTTTTGAATAAATTAAAAACAAGCTAATAAAATTTTAAGAACAATGAAACAGATACTCACATTTCTAGTAAGACTGCACTGCAGACTACCTACATCCGATAAGTAATGGAATTACAAGACTCGAAGGCGGGATCTTCATGCTTGCTTGCAGCATGGAGACTTGGGCAGGTAGTACTATGGACCAGCGTCTCTGGAGTTGATTCAGAAGAGGACGAAGGTGGACTGCGCTGGCGATACGTGAGAACTTCGTTTACCATATCTTCTGGCAAAGGAGCTCCCACAGCAAAATGAATGACCATGCCTTGCAACCATGGTTCTAGTTGCTCAAAGGGAGGCCTAAGAAGAATATACAAGGTGTAAAACACATTTAAAAATTAGACCTACAGATTAATACTTAATTGTTTACTCTTGGTGATGACAATATGAAAACTGAGACAACATCATTCACAAAGTTAGACCTTTCAACACAACTTTCACTTTTTCAGACAAAGCCAGTCCTTCAGTGATACTATTTTTTTTTTTTTTAATTATATAATAAAAGTTTTAAATCAATTTTATTATGAATGTTTTATAGCTTCGCATAATTTGATTTCAAAAAAGTAGAAAAAATATAGCCAAAACTGTCAAGCTGTTTTGTTATGCAAATCTTTGATAACATTGTTTCTTACTTTTCAATATCTTCATTAACAAAGAAGTAGATAAGTTTTACAAACTTTAATGATGAAGTATATTATAAAAAATTTAAGCCATGTCATTAGAATAATTACAATATTTATAACCTCAATTTACAGTCATTAATATTATAAGAGTAAAAAATTTTAAAAATTTTGTTGGTTTTTAACATGATTCAAATAACTTAACATCTATTGAAAAACAGATCACAAATTTTTCTAGGAATAGTTTTATGAAATGTACATTCAATAAAAAAAAAAAAAAAAAAAAAAAAATCATGATCATATACACCTCTAAAAAAATGTTCAGATAAAAGATTAATTACTTGAAAAAACATGAAATACAGAATTATGTGACAGTCATAACTTTCTGCTTATAATACACAACAGCACATGGCTCGAAGAGGTAATTTTTATCCCATATAATACAAGGATGATTCCCTCCTGATCACTTTTGTTTTTTGGCATGCCATGGTATCAAAAAGTTTTTATATACATTGTAAGAGTAATTTTATTGAGCAAAAGAAAGGAAAAAAAGTCTACAACTTGCATGCAGCATTTAATAATTCTATACAGAAATTTTCAAGATTTTAATACATAATCCATGGATGATACACAGGAAAATATAAATAAAGGATAGAAAATATTTGATATTTTGATAAAATCCTTTTTCATGTAAATTAAAAAAAGAAAAAAATTACATGTTTTATTCTTTCTTATCCCACTTAGTCGTCACCAACATCTAAACCAAGTCCATGAACCCATATGTTCTCATGGAAGGAGGAACAGAAAGAGGCAGCTTCTGTTGTGATGGAGCACCCGTAGGTAGAAGTCTGGCTTGGCTTCATGTTCCTGAGGAAGGAGGGCAGTGCCTTCCAGAAGGACTTTTAGAGGGAACTACCCCAGAATGCAATAGTCTTCTCGCTTTTTGAAACAGTGTCTATAACAATGCCTCCAGAGGATTGAACTTCAGTCCAATGTTACTATTACACATGCTGCCAGTGAGCCATGAGTTGGACACATTATACATATAATTTAAGATAGTGCATCTTTAGTTATTTTAGTTTTTAAAAAAAAATAATTTAGTTTTATTTTAAGTAATTTTAGTTTAGTTGGATTCTTATTAATAAATTGGTTCTCATAGATGTTGAAACAAAAATAGCCCACAATGCAGCTATTTTCTATAACAAATATTTAAAAGGAACAAATGCTATATCACAGCTAATAGCACATTAATTACAATGCAGCCATATTTATACTTTATTAAATATTACAATAAAGAGTGAGACAATAAACATATGACTGCTAATAATCAATCATAATTTGAGTTCATTCAAGATTAATAACAAAAATAGTTATAAACAAGAACAGTTATTTATTAAAAGAAATTTAAATATGATAATTTAGAGATAAATTATATAATTTCTTTCATTATTATAGAACTGCAAATGCTGACAAAAAAAATTTGACAAAAATCATACCGTTTTTCAGGATCTAAATCACAGCAAAGGAAGGCAATGTTGTAAAATGTCTCGGGACAATTTGCACAGAACTTTTCTTTAAAAACTACCGTATTCAGACCAAAATCAGGACTTCTTGGAAGATAATCAGGATCAGCCAATACTCTTCCAATTATCTATAAGTAATTGTTTTTTTGTGTACTATACATTTAATAAACAGATTGAAGGATGAAGTAAAACCTTCTTTATAGATTTTTCTAACACAAATTTTGCAGGATAAATAGAAATAATTTAAATTTTTAATCATGAAAATTTCAATTATTTGAATATTAATAAGAAAACATATTTTTTGTTTTGTTTTAATTTAGTTTACATAGTTAATTTTCATTAACTATGTAAATTTATATTGACAAAATGGAGAACATTTCGAATGATTTTTTTTTTTAAACTGTTTATATATAAAAGCTTGTAGCAGATTGCATTCATTGTTATCATTTACTACCTTTTGCAGAAAATGGACCTGCATCACTTTCAAAGAAAACTGCTCAAAATGCAGCAAGTACATCAAAACCTTTTTTTTTTTTTTTTTTTAACACACTTAAAAAAAAATTCTGGAAAATTATGCATAAAAAAAATATATATAAAAACCTTCCAATATTCAATCATTTGGAGTATATTCAATATTCTTCATTTCATTCTTTTTAAGTGTCTAATAAAATTTATTAAATACATTTGTTGAAAATCAAAAAGCTTACCTCACAAAGCACAATACCAAAAGAAAATATATCAACTTTTTCATCATATTTTTTTCCTTTCATCATCTCTGGTGCCATCCAATAAGGATTTCCAACTACAGTATATCGCTTTTTTCTTTCATATTTCTTAGGAGTGCTTCGTTTCCCATAACGCCGAGAAGAATGATTAATACTTTGATCAGAGATAATACGGGCCAGCCCGAAATCTGCAACAACTGCAGTTTTGTCCTAAAATGCACACAAACTTTTAATACTAATGCAATACTAGCATTTAAAATATTATACACTAGATAGATAATAATGTTCAAGTTACCACAAAAAAAACATACGTAAATATTAACTACATAATGATATATAAATTACATTAATAGATTATTTATACACTTATTTAATGATATATAAAAATATAGTTAGCCTTTTACGACATATTTAATATATATGTACAAAATTTCTATTTAATGTTAATGAGAGTAACCAAATTTATAAACAGAACAAAAGTATTAAAAAAACCTATAAAAGTAGGTTTTATTGAATTTTTCAGTAATTAGTAATAATTACATTTACACACACATATACACTAAAGAGCAATAACATTATGACCACCCCTACATTTTGCAATGAACTCGTCTGGATGACGTGGAAGGCATGTGATCAGGTGGAAGTGGTATTTAACTGGTATTAATCCATGCAAGGCGGGTTGAAGCTGTGTTGCGTGCCAAAGGGGGCCAACTTGTTATTGACAGGTGGTCATAATGTTTTAGCTCTTGAGTGTATAAAGGGAGCCAGAGAAAACCTAATAAATGATTAATTTTTATAAAGGCATTGCTATTAAAATAAATAAATTCAACAAATAACTTACTCCTTTTATCAAACAATTATTTGAATTCAAATCCCGATGAATAATATTCATTGTATGGAGATAAGCCTGGGAAAAAAAAAAAAAAAAAAAATGAATCTGCATGACATTCAAATACACAAATTTCAAGTACTGTAAAATAAAATTTTAAGCACAATTTAAAATATAGATATATATATAATCAGATAATTTACAGTAAAACATTTAATTAAGAAAATTAGGTATTTATAAATTGAAATAAAAATTTTATTCAAGACTACTGATAACAGGACCTTATCCTGATAATTTTTATCATAAAAATGGTAAACAAGATATGTCACATAATACAAAAATCCTGTTTTATTATGGATTATACATAGTTTTATATTAAATTAATTTTAAATTTATTTCAATATCAGCATTGTAAGACTCTTTATACAATAAACTTAAACATTACAAACCTTTTACCCCACACACATTTGCCAGAGGTTTATTCCTTATGGTGTTTTAGGTTATTAAGCAAGCTGCTTTAGATCAGTAAACTTTCACATGTTTTTTGTGGTCAAATATACCATATAGTGCGTCGATGCGCCTTCGGGCAGGCCGACTTAAATTTGTTGAAATACCATATAGAAATGGTTGTCTGGGGACTTAAGGACCAAAAACACAAAAAATTGCATATTTCAATATAATGTCACTTTGATTTACTCATGCAGATACTAAAATTGCCAATAAATTGGGATTTTTAGGATTAGGTTTTAAAGCAATTATTTCTGGTACATTACCATCTTGCAACAATTAGACTTCGGAAACATATTAATTTTTACTTCAGAAAAGATGCGATTATTTGTTAAAAAATAATGATACACAATGAGAAAATGTATTTTACCATTCCAGATGCAATATCCCTAGCAAAACTGACTCTTTGAGACCATGGTAAGGTTTGAGTTAAGTCATGGATAATTTCTTTTAAGGTACCCCCACTTATGTATTCTGTGACTAGGTGTAACTTTTTATCTTTGTACAAGACTCCTATAAAATGGAGGACATTTTCATGGCACAGAGAACGAAGTACAGCAACTTCTTTTAAAAAATTCTTTTGAGCTTCTTCATCAACACGATAAAGTTCTTTCATCACCATCACTTCACCTGTCTGGCGATGAGTTACTTGAAATTAAACAAATTTATTCGTCAATATTTTATACCAAATAAAAAATAAATACAAGTGAATATCTCTGAAATTCTTTTCAAAAACAAGTTGAATTGAGAGAGAAATATATCTGAGCGTCTATTTTGTGAAGCAAAGCTATATGCTATAAGTGGGGATGTTTAAAAATAAAAATTTCCTTTTTTTTTTTTAAATTAAAACTAGAACTTTTAAAATAACTTTTTTTATATTACTGAATCTCTTAAAAACAATCTCATACATATATACACCTATATAGTTGCGTGATTTATATATATATATATATATATATAAACATATTCACATTTTCTCTTTCTCACAAATTTCTCTTACTTTAATGTTAATAAAAATTTTGCAAGAAATAGGAACATTTATTCTTATTCTTATGTTGGCAGACAAAACACAATTTTGCCTTTTTTTTTTTTAAGATTTTAAAAATTAAGTATGCTATTATTTACCAAGCATAAATATCTAAAATAAAAGAAAAATTAAAAAAAACTGCAAATTTCAATCTTTCAAAAATTTTGTGATTAAAATTAAAAGAAAAAAATTCATACATAAAAACAAAAATATTACTATAACAAATAAAACCTTTTAAAAATATCTTTGAAGTTAATAAAATATGCAAAGGTGATATACTCAACAAATTTTTTAATTCTAGAAATAAGGATGAACTATTTCATAAGAAAACTACATATTAATACCATATTTCTATTGAATAATCAAATATATTCTAATGATTTGTTTGTTCTTTTTGTGATGAAATATAAACAACAAAATTTATCTGAAAATACCCTCCATGTCATAAAGAATAGTTAAAATATCTTACTTGAAACACTTGGCCAAAAAACCCTTTTCCTAAGAGTTTTCCTTGGACTAGATCTGAGGCACGGAAAATACGATGATTTTTCGGTTCCACACGGAAAGATTTTGTACGACTCAAGTCATAGGAATTTTTATTTGAAGCTGATGGATCACTGGGAATAGAATAAAGAAGAAAAAAATAAATGTCACAAACATTTCACTTTAATAAATTTGCATCTGTTGATGAAATTGAATGATTTCATTAGCATAAAATGCCCCATTGAAATATTGTACAGTTTTTGAAGAGCACAGTTTTAGAATTAATTTTTTTGGGGAGGAGGACCTATTTCATTAACAAAAATTAAAATCACATATAAATGGGTACACTTATTATGGAGTATATTTTTTAAATAAATTTAAAATAATAAGATTTAGTAATTGCACGTCATTGTAAGATTTATAAGCTAACAGGACAGCTTTGTTGTCTTCTTGATCTTGATTTAAAGATTAATTCTACAATACTTTTTATAGCATTTTGTATCGAAAATTGAATCACTTAAGCTAATAGTTGGATTAATTTTTTAATAGTACACTTAAATGATTAATAAATGTCCCATTTTCAAAAAATAAAAGTGCTATTTAATCATATAATACAACTTTATTACATATAACAAATTTAAAATAATAACTGAACATCCCCTTTTAAATAATAGCTTTTATTAAACAAAATAGGCAGAAGTTTCAATATCTTATTATACTTAATTTTTTTTTTTTTCTTAAAATATTAATGCAAATATTTATGATTATATTCTTATTATTCTACTATCAAATGGGCTAAAAATGACTAACATTAAAAGTAAATACCCATTTGATCAATTTTCTTTTATCATTTATTTAATATGTTACATTAGATAGTCAATTCTTATCAAAAATGCTTTAAATGAAGCATTTATCCAAAAATGATTCATTTCATCGTACCTAATGGTAAAAACTAGATATTAAAAAATGCAAGTCCTGCTAAAAATATCTCCTTTTTTTTTTTTAACTAAATTTTATTTATTTTCATTTTTAAATCTAAGAATTTCTTACCATGCTAAGAATCTTGGCAATGAAGATGATCTTTCTTTACTTCCTTTACCACGCTTCAACTGCCGTGATCGACCATCTCTTTTTTTGTAGAGTCGTTCTTTTGAAACTTGCTGATGAGACAGTGGAATGGCTTGATACTTAGGCGCGACATTAGGATCATGCTCAATAGTCAGTTGTAAAGGCTTGTTAGCAGTTTTGATGAGCTCTTCAATCTAAAATGTAGATAAATACTTATTGTTACTAGAAATTAAAAAATTTATCACTAACCAATTAAGAATAATGCAGAATACATTGATTAGCAAAGCATATAGCAAATCTACTTACTTCATCTAATGGTTGATTTTTAACAGGAACCCCATTTACTTCTAAAATACGGTCTCCGACATGAATGGACATAAGGTCTGGACTCATATCAATACTAGTAAAAGGCAGAAATATTTATAAGTCAGCATCTTCATAACATTTAATCAAAAAACAAAGTAGAAATATTAAAACAGAAATAGAAAGTCAGAAACTAATCAAATATATTTGAAAATTTTAATAATGATGCATTGGTTTCTTAGTGTTAGGCATTTATTTTTAATTTAATATAATTGGTAGGGAAAAAAATCCTTTTCCCTTTTTAAAATCACATACTTTATACAACCACATGATTAGAGTATTCTTGGTTCGTTAACAACATTATTTTCCACTTATAAAAGTAAAAAATTATCCATATTAAATTTCAAATATTTACAATTATTCTGATTATTAAATAACTTTTTCTTAATAACATCTTTATGAAAAAAAAAAAATCAAAAATATTAAATTTCAATTCAATGAAATCAATGTTTCAAAAGTATAGTTTCAATTACAACGTACATCATTTAATGAATTTTTATTAAATAATTGTTGTAATTCATTTTAATTACAAAATCATAATTAAAGTAATTTTTTTTTTACAATACTAAATTTAAAAACTTAATGCTGGCAATTTAATGGATTTGATAACATTATGCAAAAACAAATCGGTGATTAAATAATTGAATTACTTACAATGAAATATATTACTAATTTAAAAAATGTTATACAATATAAAAAAAATCATTGAAAATATGAAACAATGCATACTCAACAACATGTACTCCTAATCGAACCCCACTGATTGTTGAGCATTTTGGATTATTTGCTGAAAGTTTGATCTTCCTTTCACATCCTTTTTCATTAACTGGGATCTCCACGAGCTGAATGCTGTGAGGTTTCCGATTGAACTGTTCAGCAATTGGCTGCATGTGCCTTTTATAGCATCCACCACTGAAGAAATATAAAAAAAAATTAATTAAAAAGAAAACATCATTCAATTTTATTCAAATTCAAAACAGTTTTTATTAGCTAGATTATAAATGCCCTTTATTAGACAACATGGAGAAAATTATTTGAAAAGGCATGAATATATTTGGTCAAATGTATAACAGTAATTATGCACATTAAAACAGAAATAGTCTGATCTTTAAAAATTTAAATATTTACTACATTTTTTGAAGTATTAAGGACTGAAAGAATAAGACTCATATGCAACTCTTTAAATTCAGACCATTAAATAAAATAAGATTTTGTACTATTTACAATGAGAAGACTAGATTAAAAGCAGATTAAGCCTTGTTCACGCAAAGACATAAATGATAAGGTGTAAAGTGTCAGGCAAGTGCGTCAGACATCAGAAATAACTGATCTAAGACAGTGAAAGTTATACTTTTAATTCCCAAAGCCTGACATATCATGTGTTTTGGATTGAGCCAATTGGCTAGATACATTTTAACACAATAAATTTCTTCAGTAACATGTTTATGTTTTGATTTTGCTCTCTTTTTATAATATTGAGATTTCTCATTTTAAGGAATAAAATAATAATAATAATAAAACAATTAGACATTTATTAATACATTAAAAAACAAAATTAGGATATTTTTAAATAAATTTTTAACCGAAAATGATACCTCTATATAAAAAAGTACATTAGTGGAAAGTTATACTAAAAATTGGATAATGGATAAGATATGCTACAAATTTTGTTCTTGGAGAAACATGACACCAATGCATTAATTTTCTTTGGCAAAAAAGAAAATTCTGACTTATTATTTTGTTTAAATATTTTTTTATAAATTTTGAAATAAATTTACAATTGAAGAAAAAAAAAAATGACAAAAACATTGTAACAGTAAGTTTGCTTTCATCTTTTTTCTAAGATATTTAAATAAATTCAAATTGTATGTTAATATTTGTGTCAGGATTAAGTTTATAAAAACATAATACATTCTTATTTAATTCCTTTATATGTATTTACACATTTGTTAAAGAAAACCAATGTTGTTTTGTACATGTTAATTTCCCATTTTGGAAAATAGTGATATTTCACAAATATGAAATGTGCATTGTCACCAAATATGAAATGTCCATTGTCAAGTATGAGCAACTGGACTTCACTTGAAGTAAAATGAATTTTACTATCTCAGTATGACTGCGTTGAAAAATATTTTCTGTCATTTCATGCCTTGTTGCTTCGTGCCTGGAGTCAACGAGTGCTTATTTTTGAAAAACTTCAATTTAGCTTAATAAAGAAAAATTAATAAAATGATAACAAAATGCTTCAGACTTAAGGTATTTGGCTATTCATATAAATCATTCATCATTACTTTTTACCTATAACTACTCATTTATACATATCAATTTTTGATGACTAATAAAAAAACAATCCTATCAATCTACACAAATGGAAAAAAAAAAAAAAAAAAAAAAAAAAAAAAAAAATTTTTTGAAAAAAAAAAAAAATTGTTTTTCTAAAATTTGCATAATTTTAGAAAACAGAAATGGTATTTTTATGTAATAAAAAGCAAAATTTTAATGAAGCTCTGCAGTATATGTCATAATCACATAATAGGTAAAATAATTTTCTACTTCGAAAACCGAAGACATTCCATACACTACCTCCACCAACACAATTATAAAACAAATTTTATTTTATTGATAAACACAAGGAAGCTCACAATATGAACTTCCCAATTCAATCACATTCATTACAAAATATCAGGAATACTGGTTGTAGTATATTAATCTCACTGGTTTTAAAATAATCAAAAATGTAAATTAAAATAATAAAATACTATAACTTAAAATATATGATCAATCAATATATAATATTTCAGCATTTATTTAACAACTAAAAATTAAAAGTGTGAACAAATCACATTCTGATTATTATTTTTTTATAATCTAACAAATATTTTATTTTTTTTTCAAGAACTCAAATAAGAAAATGAAGAAAAAAAAAAAATTACAGATAATAAATAATTATCATTTTCAAAAGCAAAAATCCATAATGAAAAAAAACAATTGCAGTTTGTGATGTTGTTACAAACATGATAATTCTTTTTAGTTAACTTGAATACTTTAATCTAATAAAATAAAATTTATTTAGTAACAACTCAATTGAATAATCAGCAAGTAGTTGATTGCATTATTTTTCTAGAAATATAAATGTATTACACTAACCAAAATAACTTTGATCTTTCCACCAAAACATAAGAGTCTCCATCCCCAATAAATCCACCACAGTTTGTACATTTGAAGCATTCTGGATGAAATTTATGGTCGCCAGCAACCTATAAATTACTTCATTACATACAATTTACAAAAACACAAAATACTCTACAAATGGTGATTTATGTAATTTTAATAATGATGCACCATACGAGATTTTATTTAACAAACAATTGGTCTTAACAAACTCAATAAAGTATATAATATAAAGAAAAAATAATTCCAGTAAAGAACAATTATTGTTTTAATAAATTTTCCTTAAATTCATAACACACATAGAAAAAAAAAATGACTTAATGACAAAAGCATGTATTGATAATAAATTATATGTTTATACAATTGTTGAAAAATAAAAGCAAATTTTGAAATACACTGGTGGACAAAATTAAGAGATGGAAAGCATTTTCGCACATTTCTCTAAAAATACCGCACAAAACCTGGACAGTTGATTGCCATATATGGTCACTGTAGCACTATTGGCAATGAGATAAGTTTATGAATTCTTGTGGGCGTTGCTAAATCAGCAGGAGGTATAAAAATCTGCATCAAGCTGTTCATCTCATTCCACTCTTCAACACAGTTGCAGATTTTAGTGCATTTTTTTAATAATCTTGTTGTTTCTTGCTGGTTTTTAGGTGAAATGAGTGAACATCATCGTTTAGACGAAGGTATGAGGTGGAGAATTGTGGGTAGACTTGAGGCAGGCCAGTCCCAAGCTCAGGTTGCTAGGGAATTGGATATAACACCAAGCGTCATTTCCAATTTGTGGAGTCAATTTAAAACTAGTGGGACAGTATGCAGATGACCAGGACAAGGTCGCCCGAGGGCTACAACGGCCAATGAAGACCGGTATTTGTTCCTTTCAGCTAAGCACCAGAGGACAGCTACAGCCACTCAATTGTCTAGGGGCCTCGCGGCTGCTACAGGAACATTACAATTTCGAGTAAGGCAGTTTCCAGGAAGCCCGCTATTTGCATCCCACTCCATCCCTCCCACAAAAGAGCGTGTGCAGAATGGTGCAGACAACATCAAAATTGGACACAGCTTCAATGGGCTAATGTTCTCTTCACCGATGAGTCCAGATTCTGTCTACAACCTGATTCTGGACGGTTATTGATATGGAGGAACCTGGAACCCGATACCATCCTAGCAACATTATCGAAAGGGACCATTATGCTAGTGGAGGAGTCGTGGTTTGGGTAGGGATCCTGCAAGATACCTGCACACCGCTCCATGTGTTTGACAATGGTTCCATGAATGCCCAGAGGTACAGGCAGGAGGTCCTAGAGCCCTATGTGCGTCTTTTCAGGAGCGCTGTTGGCCCTGAGTTCATTTTTATGGACGACAATGCGCGACCACATAGGGCTCTCATGGTTGATGAGTATCTGGAAAGCAAGGATATTCAACGAATGGATTGTCCAGCCAAATCCCCTGACCTGAATCCTATTGAACATGCTTGGGATGCTCTTGGGAGAGCTATTACGATGCGTCAACCTCCCCCAGAACCATTCTGGAGTTAAAAATTGCTCTGGTGGAAGAATGGGAGGGTCTTCCACAAGCCCTCCTTAACTCCCTTATTAACAGCATGAATACTCGTTGTGCATGCTGTCTGTCTGTAAGGGGTGACCATACACCATACTAGAGGCAACACACACTGTACAAGCCTCACTTTTATCCTTAAGTTCAAACTACATTGGATTTATTGGCAATAGGTCATGCCAGTGAATGGCACTTTCATTTTTGTTTTGTATACTTTATTATCATGGAATAAGCTATATCCATATCAAATTTCATTTATTTATATTCAGTATTTTTGAGATATTTGGGAAAATGTCTTCCTTCTCTTAATTTTGTCCACCAGTGTATTATATTTAATGAATAATTCATAAATACAATTAGTTGATTTTTATTTGAATAATTATATTTTCAACCTACCATAACTGGACCAGTGATAATGGCATTGCAATCCTGACAGGACTCTCCATAATTTGTACAATAATCATCTTTGCAGAACAGCAAGCCATCTTTTTCAAAATACCAGTTGGACAGCAGAATATCACAAACAGAACATCTATAGACAGAATTACATTCAATATCAAGCATATATAAAATAATGAACAAAATAAATACTACTTGAATTTTCAAACATAAAAATGGGATAAAAAGTAATAATTTGATATTACTTAAAAATTTTATCATAAAACATTAAAAAAATATTTTTTCTATAAAAAGTAATAATCAATTTCTTTACTTCAATTGCTAAATTCACTTACTTCCTATCTTTAATAATTTTATAAAGAGTCTATTTATAACTCTAGTTAGTTACTACCAATAGGTTAATAAATATTTTTACTAATATCATATCCATAATTAACAAAACATGAATTGGAACTTATAAAATTAAGGAATAAAATAAACATATTAAATATATTATTCAAAAAATGTGCACTGATATTCATTAGTGTATTTTAGAACATATTAAATGAAAACCTAGAAGAAATCCCTCCTCTTCTACAATTTTTTTTTTTTTTAACCTGACTTATCATTTTAAATATATAAGTTATTTTATGTAGGAATAACAATAAAATTTAATTTTCTTTTTATGTTGTGAATCCAAGATTTTGTAAAAATAAATTAGTTTTAAGCTAAGAAGTATACATTTCTGAAAGTGGATAATTATGAAATTAAGTTTTGTAAAATCATGTGTTTTTAATCGTGAAAATGAATTTTTAAACTTTGTTGTTGCTATAAAAATTGTAAATTTATTCAAATAATCTTTTTACCATAATAAAATACTCTAGGACTAATTTATAAGGAATACAATTAAAAAAATTTTAAATAATAGAAAATTAAAACAAAACAAAACATATTTTCCCTTTTATAAAATAAATATGCTGTAAAGTAATAAAGTTTTTGTTAGAAGCATCTAAATATTTTAAGGCAACAACAAATTAAGCCAAATATTTATTTACAATCATTAAAAATGACAGCAAACTAACCTCTCTATCAAATAAATGTAAAACGAAATTCAAGACCTTTGCATTAACTCCTTTTTATAGTTAATTATTTCATTAAAGCAGGTTTCAAATGTCAATTTTTACTTCAAAAGATCTTAATATTTTTTACATTCAAGTTGCATTGTCATTAAATTATCAGTGATATTTATAATCTTTTAAAAAAGGTAATAAACGTCTGTAATCATAATATTTTTTTTTCTAAAAACTGTGCTTAAATTTAAAGCATTTGTAGAATTTTAACAGATTATCCAACCATAAAGAGACTATCAAAAGCAATAAGAATAATACATATTATTAAAGACATTATTATGATTAGAGTAGAACTAAATTAAAATGAAGAATATTCACCTAAAGCATTCAACATGCCACTCTTTACTTAAAGCTTCCAAAAATTCATCATCATCAATGATATTCAGACATCCAGCACATACATTTGAAGAATCGTCTACAAAATATGGAAAATTAAATGAGCACCGAGATAGAATGAGATAATAATTTCTCATTAATATATTATGAAGCATAAAACTATTCTAAAAATAAAATATTACCTGTAGGAGAAGGCGAACTATCCCCCATATCTTCATCCCTAAATGTTATTGCATTTCTGCAACCTCCAATACTACGACGATAAAGCGTTTTGGAAATAAATAAATCAACACTTAAAGCATTGCCAAACATAGTTTTCTAAATAGTATGTAATAATAATTCATGTCGAAATATCTTAGTATATTTCAAACTTTATTTAGGAGAAAGAGAATTAAATAATTAACTGAATACAATTTTCATGAAAGATTGGAAAAGTAACAAATTAATTATCCATATTTAACTAAAAATAAAAGTGTTTCTAACAAGTAGTTTACTTTCAGCGAGACGGTTTTAAAGTTTTTCCTAGGTTGTTGTATATATATCGTCCTAAAAAATTTCAGGAGGACAAAAATTCCTTTCATTAAGTCTAACGTATTTAGTTTTCTTTTCCCCCAAACTCAACGTTTGCTATCCTTCGTTCTGATGTTTCGAAGTTCTAGTGCGACATTAATTCAAACAAGTGGTCCCCCCCCTTTTTAGATATAAAAAACTTTATTGCATTTAATAAACCTTAAAAACTGTAAAAAATAAATTATTGCACAATTTCTCATCAGTTCTGTAAAATATTTCTGACTATAAATGTTCTTATAAAGTTGATATACCCTTTTTTAATATGTGAACTCATTCAAAATGAAGCAGCACTAAAAAACAATTTTTTAAAAGTCGATGTCGAATAACATGAAATAATAGGCGATTAAAATTTCTTTGTGATAAATAAATTGCATTATTCAAAATTAAATTTTACATTTTATTTGCAAAACAAACTTCAATGTTACCTAAAAATTTTTTTTGTTATTCATGCAGTTTTTTTTTTAAGCTGAAGCTTCCAGTTTAAGATCTTATGTCTCTGTATTTTTTATAAAACTTATTTTCCCATATGGACTCATGCATTACCTTATAATTTATAAAATTGATTTAAACATATTTAAAAGGAAAAAAAAAAAAAAAAAAAAAAATTAGAAAGGCAATTTTTTTTTTAATGCCTCTTACATGAATAAAGAATTTATCTGGTAGTTTAAAAACATATTTTAGAATTTATCAGTTTAGTTTTATGAATCTCACTAACTACAAATTAAAACCCTCTGGCTAATATTTGACATATAAGATAAAATAATGTATGTTAATGAATAATTAATGTTTATGACTATTAAAATGGATTAGCTCCTATATACTATTATTTTATCATTCATTGATTGTTTTTCAAAATCTTGTTTTGCAGAACCATGGAAATGACTATAATCAGCAAGTATTCTGTGGAAAAATTATGAAATTCTGGTTAAATACACACTTTCTCAAAATTAGTAAAAAAACTATGAATAGAAATTTAATTTTGAAATAAGAATTGAATAATTTGTTAAGTTATATTTTATTCAGCTAAATAATTTATATCTGATATTAAAATATAATAATAGTTCACCATTGCTATTACATTATAAAAATGATTAATTATGAAATATGTTTACAGAAAGATTTTCCAGTCTATTTAAATTAAAAGAATATTGATTTTTATGAAGCAATTTAATGATGAATCAAACCACTAAATTGCGATTATATTTCAATGCTCAGAATAAAAGTTTATATATAAAAATCAAATTATTTCATAAAAATTCCTTTATAATTCAATAAAAATTGAGTTTGCATTTTTATGTAATGCATTAGTAAGATTTTTAAATTTTATATCAGTAACCATTTAATTAAAAATTTACCTCCTAATTAGGGAATTAAAATAAACCAAAATTCTTTTGTACCTGAAGATTCATTTTTTTCCTTAAAAGGTTTTATTAATGTAATACAATAATACAAAAAAAAAAGAAAGAAAAAAAGATTTCCCTGCTCGCTTGACATTTACACCATTTTAAAAAATGTTTTCACTTCATTAAATTACAATATATTAAATAATGTTTAGTTGTAAAATGACTTTTATTAAAAATCAATCCTGTTGTTTTCTGGCTCAATAATATATTTTTAAGAAATGGAATTATTGTTAAAAAAATTCACTGAAATAATACTGTAATCATGGGTTATATGCTAAAAAACTTTTAAATATCATTTCACAGCTTATAGACCACTACACATAAACCATAGAAAGAAGTTTTATAAATACCAATTCTATAAAACTACCAGTTAAAAATGTGTTTTGCCAACAAAAATTGAGAAACCATTGCACAAAGAAACAAAGTTCTAAGCATAGTGATTATAAATAATGAAAAGGAGTTAAATTTTTACAGAAATAAACAAAAACTAAAGTAATAGATAAGAACTAAAAATGCTTTGCAGAAGGGTCAAATTAATAAATTGAAACTTAACATTTTGTTTGTTCTATATCGTGAAAATAAAAACAGAATTTGATTAGCATATGGTATGTCAAAGAACAGACGTAAAAAGCCTGTGGATTATATGAGATCTTTTATGTTTACAGGCTGAATATTATGCCTGTGAATTACACAGTATTAAGGATTACAGGCAGAAAATTATGGTAATATTTACACATGTTAAAATTGAAATTCTTATATTTCAAAATTTTAAGAATGAATTCAAATGACATTAAATATATTAGAAACCCTCATTTTATAAACAAGATACATTAAAACAATAAATTATGAATACATCAAAGAAATTTTATTATTTTATGACATATATCATAACAATGGAGAATTAAAACATCAACTCAGTACTATATAAATAAATGTGTCACAGAATTTTCGAATAAATAAAAACATCTCAATTAATTTAAATAAAAATGCTAAGATATATTTATTACAATAACATAGTATTAAAATCATTTTTAAATTATACATTAACAAGATAATTGCTATCCAAATTTTTCAAAATTCTTATTTTAAGATAATAAAAATATAAAATATTTAACATATAACCATAAAAATAAATAAGATTCATTTGAGTTCAGAATTTGCATAATTAAAATCAGAAGAAATGTCCATATAATGTTTTTCTTTTGCTAGCATTCAATCTTTTTATATATTACAATATTAGTGAATTATAGTTAACAGTCAAAGAATAATTATTAGCAGAGAGAGATCACAAAAAATAATCTTCAACATATATTTTTCAGCCATAAAATTGATTAAATATATATATATATATTTGTCCCATTTAATTCATACATTAATAACTTCTACCAAAAAGAGTGAAGTTTATTGGTTTTCTTTTGCAAGAAGGATTGATGCATTTCGTATCAGGTTGGATTTGGGAAGGCTGGGTAAATGGTATACACAAACTTTTTGCACCCATAGCTGGTGCTCCAGGCTCAAGAATCTCATCTGTTGACTTGGCACTTTCTTTCTTAATTTGCTCTTCACATTCAATTCCCCCACAAAAAGGCGACATGAGAATGAAACGCTGATCAAGCTTATCGACAAATTCAGACCAATTATAACATACAGAAAGATGATCATCCATTGCTTTCTTTGCTTTGGCATATAAGCTATCATGGATATTATTCAAAAGTTCCAAAACTGATTTAGGAGCTGTATCTAATCCCAGGATAATCTTTTCACCAGTATCACGTCTAACAGCAACAAACTGATTTTTCTTCATATCTTTAGGACCCAATTCAACTCTGATAGGTACACCTTTCAATTCCCAGTCATTGAATTTCCAGCCAGGTGAATAATTATCACGATTATCAAATTTAACAGCTATTCCAGCTTTTTTCAGAACAGACTCAAATTCACTACATTTATCCCAAAGAGCATCTTTTTCTGCTTGTATCATGGAAGCAGTGATTCCACAAGGAACAATAACAACCTGATGGGCTGCAACTCGAGGTGGAAGAACTAATCCAGTGTTGTCAGCATGGATCATAACCATAGCTCCAATTGTTCGTGTAGTCATACCCCAAGAATTCTGATATACAAATTGTTTTTCATTAGTTTCAGGATCTTCATAAATAATTTCAAACATTTTTGAAAAGTTTTGTCCTAAATGATGAGAAGTTGCACCTTGCAGTCCACGACCACTAGCTGGAACATACAATTCAGTAGTCGTAGTGAAATCTGCACCAGCAAACTTTTCTTTTTCAGTTTTCCTACCACGAATTACTGGAATAGCAAGCAAGTTTTCATATACTTGAGAATATAAATCTAAAATAGTATGAACTTCCTGTTCTGCTGCTTCTTTAGAAGCAAATGCAGTGTGGCCTTCCTGCCACAGAAACTCTCGGGTACGGATGAATGGTTGAGGATTTCTAAATTCCCAACGAACAACATTGCACCATTGATTCAAACGCAGAGGAAGATCTCGATGCGAGCGAATCCATTTAGCATAAGATGGATACATAACAGTTTCACTGGTTGGTCTTATAGCAATTGGCTTTTCTAAGTCAGAAGATCCAGATTTGGTGACCCATGCAACTTCTGGAGCAAAGTCAGCTATATGAGTTTTTTCCTTCTCTAAAGCATGGGATGAAACAAACATAGGAAAATAACAATTTGTGACTCCTAATTCTTTAATTTCTCCATCAAAAAAGTTTTGAATTTTTTCCCAAATACTGTATGCCCATGGACGAAGAATATAGCATCCACTAACATCATAATATTCAATCATTTCACCTTTTGTTAATACTTGGGAATACCATTCTGCAAGATTATCTTCTTTTTTCACCTCTAAGCCAAGCCTAGTAATCTTTTTAACGCCACTCTCAAGATTTTCAGCAATAGGTTTTTCAGCTTTTTGTGCAGGTTTGTTTTTGGAATTTTGTTTCTTTTGATTTTCAACATTTTTTTTTTCTGGGCTTTTTACAGTTTCACTTGTTTGGTTATCTGGTTTCCAATCTCTTCCAGAAGCGTTTTTATAATCATCTTTCAACTTTAAAAGTAGTTTAACATTTTCGTCAATAATTTTTTTATCAGCTTTGTCGGATTTTAATTTTCTAACAAGATCTCCTTGAATTTTAATGCTATTATGAATATTAAGGATATCATTAGAATCACCAGGAGGATTATCTTCCTTTTTTATATCTTGTTTCTGAATAACTTCAGCTTCAATAGTGTGATTATCTGGTTTCCAATCTTTTCCAGAAACATTTTTGTAATCGCCTTTCAATTTTAAAAGTTTTTTAACATTTTCGTCAATAATTTTTTTATCAGCTTTATCGGATTTTAATTTTCTAACAAGATCTCCTTGACTTTTAATGCTATTATGAAGATTAAGGATATCATTAGAATCACCTGATGTATTCTCTTCCTTTTTTATGTCTTGTTTCTGAACAACTTTAGCTTCAATAGTGTGATTATCTGGTTTCCAATCTTTTCCAGAAACATTTTTGTAATCACCTTTCAATTTTAAAAGTTTTTTTACATTTTCATCAATAATTTTTTTATCAGCTTTATCGGATTTTAATTTTCTAACAAGATCTCCTTGAATTTTAATGTTATCATGAAGATTAAGGATAGTATTAGAATCACCTGATAGATTCTCTTCCTTCTTTATATCCTTCACGATATCTTGTTTCTGAACAATTTCATCTACTTTAATACCTGGAATCCAATCTTTACCAGTACAATTTTTAAAGTCGCCTTTCAATTGCAACAACAATTTAACGTTACTCTCAATAATACTCTTTTCAGCCTTTTCGCTTTTTAATTTTCGAATTAGATTGCCTTGATCTTTGATTTTATTATCCAAATTCATAGCTGTTTCAAACAAATTTTGTGATTTAGAATCAATAACATCTACTTGAGAAAGAGATACATCACCGCTCGGTGAACATATATTTTTATTTTCCTCCTGTGGAGATCTTTCAAAATCTTTTCCTTTTAAGCTCGTTATTTTTTCTTTAAGACTTTCTTCATTTCCAAAGACTTTTCTAACTGCACAAGGTAAGCTGCTATTGTCTTTGGTACCATCAGGTATATAGAAAAGAACTACAGGACTTTCACAGCTTGTGTACCTCAAAGGTGATGGATCATACGGTTCATCACAGATGAAGAAACCTTTTCTTTGGATCTGGATTATATCACCTTTCTTCAAATTTTTAAGATCAGCATCGCCTTTCATGTTTACTACAACTTTAGTACTCTTATTTACAAATTTCTTAAAATCATCATCTCTTCCAAGAATAGGTCTTGAAATAAGATGATCATAATAAACACACATGCATGGTACAAGTGATGAATCTGCAGAATCTACAACCCAAGTGACCTTCAATGTTTTCTTGTAATCTTTGTTATCTAGATTTAATTTTGCATTGAGATGATCTATCTCCCCATTTTCTTTCTTAGAAATATTAGTGATGAGAAGATTCCCCCAATTTATAAAAGTAACATTCTCACCAACTTTCATGGCTTTTGCATCAAAATCATCCACCAACAACTTAGGTCCCACATGAATATTTTTCATTCCTAATTCTGGATTCTTTGGGTGTTTGGCAACCTCAAGTACTTGATTTGTTGCTCCTTCAACAATAACTGGTACACAATTATCTCTTTCAACAGCATTATACCTAGGAGAGATAGGATCAATTATTTTTTTGTTAAATGCCCAAATCTTATCCCATTCCATAACGACTACAGAACGTGATGATCCTTGAGCAACAATGAATTGTTTTAAACCTTCTACAGTCATTCCTTTTCTAAGAACTCCTCTAACAGTTGGCATTCTTGGATCTTCCCAACCATCTACAATACCTTCATTAACAAACCACGTTAATTTCCTTTTAGACAGAACAGTATGAGTCATATTTAATCTAGAATATTCCCACACATATGGCTTTCTTAATTTTAAAGCATCACATACCCAGACAAACTGATCATCTCTATCATGATATTCAGTTGTTCTCAAGGCATGAGTTACACCCTCAATACTATCAACAATTGGGCAAGCAAAATCATATGTAGGATAAACTTTGTATTTATTTCCTGTACGAGGGTGGGGCATGTCCTTGCAACGATACATAGTTGGATCCCGAAGACAACCATTATCAGAAGACATATCAATTTTTGCTCTAACACAGCAAGTTTTACCATAGTCAGAACCTTTCTTCATTTCTTCCCACATTTTCCAATTTTTTGCAATATCATTGTTTCTATTTTTGGATTCTCTTCTCAGTTCACGTTCATTTTTCATAGTTTCAGGATCAGTGTCATCAACATATACAAGATCAGCATTTAATAGCTCTTCTAATTTCTTTAAAATAAAATCAAAGTGATCAGATGTGTAGGAAAATATATCAGGTTTTATCTGAAGCATGGCTACATCTTCAAGTATGACTTTTTCAAAATCTTCTTTTTCTTTTTCAGGATTGGTGTCATCAAATCTCATAATCAACTTTCCTTGGAAGCTTGTTTGGTAATAAGCATTAAGAAGAGCAGCTTTGGCATGACCAATATGTAAGAACCCACTGGCTTCTGGTGGAAACCTGACAACAACTTTTCCCATCTCAGCACCAGGTAATTCAACAAATTTACCTTTATCTTCAGTCTTCACTTTGGTGCTTGATTCACTTTTATCAGGAGCTGCATTTTCTGGTGGAAACATTTGTGATGCAGCTTGAAACGCTGATTGACTGGATAAGAAAGTAAACCACCTCTTTACATTTTGAGGCAGTGTGTTTCCTGTTGGTTTAGTTTTGTAAAGCAAAGACCACACACAGATATCTGCAAGTGTAAGGGCATCTCCAACTAAATAAGTAACCATGGACAATGTAGAGTCAAGTTTTACCAAGTTTGCTTTGAATTCTGGAGCGGTATACTTTCGACTACAGAATTCCAACCAATGATCTACTTCGGTTTTCTCCAATATCGTATTTCCATAAAGAGCAGATGCAGTTGTACGAGCTAAAAACCGACAGATCGAATATACTGAAGTAAAATTTATGGCTGAACCTTGCTTCGGAATTATTTCTAAAGTAGTTGTAGATCCCCATTCTATATTTATAACTCCACTATCCTTCGTTAATTCGGCCAAAATAAGAATCGGTGCCGATGATACCGATCGACTACAATTTATTTTTACATTTTGAAGAGAATGCATGTTAAGCAGAGTTCAGGAGATCTTTAATAGATCTTTGCACTACTTATTTTAAAAGATTCTACTACAAAACAGGATGTAATTGTTTCAGTGAACAATCGTATTTTGGTTCCGAAGCAAAACGCACGATGTGAACGTGTCTCAACAGTAACAGTTAAAACTATAACTCGCAGTTTCGTTACGAATAAGGAGTTGATGAAATAAAAGTGTCAGATGTCAACTATTTTTTGAACAAAAAGGCGTGTAAAATGTATAATTATTTTGCCTTAATTTATTTTATAAATTTCTTTTATTATCATAATACTCTCTGATGTTATTTATTTGAACAATTTGATTTTGGTCTAATGAGATTAAGCTTCACAGTCACATATTGTCACGTACACATATTATAATAAATAAATTAATTTTAATTTTACATCGAATTTCGTTTCTGCTAAACATTTTTATTACTTATGGAACTGTAAGTGCAAGGTTGAATCACTAGGTTCTTCAATAAACAGCACATTTGCCTTACAAAGGAGGATATGTAAGAAGACACTTTTATAAAGGAGTACAGAACCTTAAAAGATCGATTGTCCTCGCCAAATGAGGATGATTGCCCACCTTAATTGGTCACTTTATTGGTCACCTTAACTTAGACATAGTATTTCTTAGATTTAGTATTAACTTAGAACATTTTACATAGTATTAACTTAGATTTAGTATTTCTCAAAGGGTGCATCAGGTCAAACCGATGCACAAAGATTTCAGGGTTCAAATACTTTCTCCTATAGTGTTCTAGAGAAATGCATGTTCAGATATAAAAATAAATAAAGTTACTAATAGAAATAATTCGCCAAAGAATGTTTCCGAGAAATTACGATGGCTACTAAAAGCATTAACATCTATGTAATTTTCAATATTAAACATTTTCCATTTCAGCCTATGAGACACCTGTTAGTAGAATTCTGTGCAACTCATAATTTAAAATCAACTGAAGAAGTGGTAGTTATATCGATTGATTGGGGATTGAGAATCATACTTAAGGAATTGTCTTTTGAAGAATAAAAGGAAGAATGCGTATCAATATCTAAAAGGCTTTGAACATTTTACTATAATTTCCAACATCAAATTTGTGTGAATTAGGATTTTCTATCTCCATCACAATTAAGTGTAAAGGAAGAGAAAATCTTCATTGTATTGATGAGTAGAGAGCTAACTTTTCAAGTATATGCCCAAACATTGATATCGCTATGACACTTCAGGCTTGTGTTTCGCATAAACACAAAAATAAATAAACTTAATATGCTTTTCATTTTATTTTTTTTATAGAATTATTTTTCTGTAATATGTGACCTTACCATAACATATTTCTTTGAAATTTGTATAGAGTGCACCTACAATTATTTGTAGGATTTTAAATGAGCCCTACCATTGACATAGAACACATCTTACTGCATATAAAAATAATATCGAAAGAGATTAGTCTATGCCCTTGTCTTATTGTGCGAAAAACATCTCTGTGAATCGAGAGGGGGGCGAGGTGGACAGTTGAAGGATAGTGGATGAAATAAGGAAACAAAGAAAGGAAAGAAGGGTGTTTACTTGTGTGAAACAGAACCTGTACACTGGCTTCTTCAAATCAAAATTCATATTCTCTTGAACAGTTACAATAGACTCCACATGGCTGACATCCATAGACCCAATGGCGTAATTCTTATTAGTTGTACTTGGCAAACCAATAGTCTCCCCGTCTAAAATTCGACTCTGGGCCCAGCCACGCATTGTCTATCTGCATATGACTTTTGAGGGTTTTGGATTCGTCTTAAGTCCCTCTACTTTCTTCATGGCTTTTTCTCGAATTTTGCTTTGATCTTTGTCGCATGTAAGCCGACATTGTAAAATTTCTCCAAAGATTTTCAATATTTTAAGATTTAAACATATAGATTTTATTTTATTGTGGCTTTTATTGTTATATTTAATTAGATCTTGCTGAGACGTTTCAAACGAGCCCTTGATCATTCTCGTAACATGCCTGGATCTCGAGATACCATAGCGGGAACTGAACTACTGCCGCAGTGTGGATTCAGGACAACACCTCCTCCCTTTCTGCTTACGGATTCCTATATGGAGCGCGGTTACCACCCTTCTTCTATTAAAATCTTTCAACCTTCCACTACACGATGAAAATTTAGATTTTCCAAATTATGTATAGTTTTCAAGTTATTAACATTTCAAACTGGACATGAAAACGTTACGCTTCAGTCCTGAACCAATTATCCACACCGATTTTATAGATGTTTTCAAATCTATAGCACATCTTATAGTTGGGTACGAGCGGAGTACTCAGCCTGCAGAAACAGCCGCTAACTCCTGTCTTGTGAATAGAAAACATAGCAAATAAATAGAGAACATGGATGAGAAGTAAATATTGGAAGCCCTGACGAGCATGTAAAAAAACATATCTTACGCGCTTATATTTCCTATTAGTTATTTTAGAATTATTCATGGTTACTGAAATAACTGGATACATCTCAATCAATAATAATCCTAATTAAAATTAATGCACTGAAATTTATGAAACCAGTTAAAATTGATAAATTTTTTCAGGCAGGAAAATGTTTTATTTTTTTAATAGAACAAGTAATATATAAAAAAAAAATTTAAAAAGTCAATTCCTACTTTTTTTTTTTTCACTTTTATTGCAGAAAGTCCTTCATAAATAATTTTCATTCATTTTTTAAGTTAGAAAAATTTCTCTCTAATCTCTCTCTCACACACACACTTTCCATCTCTCTCCCTCATTTATTCACATGTTTCATTTTCCATTTTGTTCCCTCCTCGACTCAGACTAGAATCCAGAATGGAAAAAGAATCTGAAAGAGTTTTTTTTTCCAGCGATCTACACGCTTCGCCACTGACGGTATTGATCCCTAAATTCATATCTTGCTAAATATCTTATATAAGAGAAATTTTTTTTTTCCCCTATAAAACTAAAATGAATGAATTATATTTAATGAATGAATTAATCTTTGAAAAAACTGTGTCAACACTACAAGTTTCAAAAAAGGGTATTTGAACTCGAGTGGATGAATAAAAAGTATTTTATGAACGATTGAAAATTTGAACAAGATATATAAATATACACAGGGAGCGTGTGAACTAATAGTAGGAATTGGAAAATCAATTTGAACTTTTAATTGATTTTGAAAATACTTTTTCTAAACTGAATATGCTGTAGAGTGACATGAATACTAATCGGCAGATGCCAGATCAGATTTTAAAAATTTGAGTTTTAGGTTCGTTTAATTATATCTTTTCATAAATGCATTCACATTAAAAGGAACATTTTCCGTTTTGAAAAATAATTTATTCACGAGAGAACAGAAAATGGTTATTATGTTCAAATTGGTGGTAATTTCCCATCTATAGTGTTCAGATTATGCAATAAAAAACGTTAAATACTATTGGAGCTGATTATAGGGCTCACATACAATTTGTGGTGGTTTTTAATGTTCTAAAAAGATCATTGTCTAAGAATGTTCTTTATCCAGAGATAAATTCTTTCTGCTAGATATGTGAAAGAAATAGCAATAAAAAAAATCAAGGAAAAAAAATCTGAAAAAATTATGATTGTAAAACTATTCATTCACTTGAACTCAATGAAATTTGGCAAAAACATTAGTCAAACAGTGCTTCTCAAATTAAGCATAAAAAGAGAAAAAAAACTTATTTTCTATCTTGAAAACACATCGAATGGAAACATACCAAATGCGTAATATCTGGGTTTAATGTATGACTAACTCAAGTATGGTATGCGATTTCTTCTAACAACATTATAGGCGCTAACTACAATAATGATCTATACTTAAAATGACGGCATTTATTAACTCAATGAGTAGTAAACCCAATACTGTGTAAAGGAAGGCCGAAGACCCTAATTTAATGGTATTAATGTCTATTCTTCAAGGAAAATTATTTTTTGTCTTTATGTGTCTTTCTAATCTTTGAATCCTCATGATGAATAACTTTCGTATATAGTAACTGTGGAAGTCGGAAAATAAAAGTTATTTTAAAGACCTATTTGTGCCGTACTTGAAGTGTTTTGTAAAATTTTGAAACACACTTTCTGATCCATTATCCAATAAATCCCATGCAATATTCCAACCTTTATGTTTTCATCCAACCTTTACGCATATCATACTTGCACCTTCAACTTATAAGCTTTATTCTATTAGCACATGAGGTTTTTAGACGGAGTTATTTTCCAGTTTTTGTTTTTCGAATGGTGGACTTGATAGAAAATCATTTGTCTCTAGAATGGACAGTGATGTAGCAGATTTAGCATTACTCGGCAGCTTGCTCAACACTGCACTCACATTGAGAAACAGCAATTTTGACTGAATATTCCCAAGGATGGCTACTGGGAATTCGTGTCCATGAAGGAGAAGTTATTTCGGTAGATCTTCGTCAGATAGAACTTCGTCATTGGCGTAACAGCCCCATGGTGGGCCAAGGCAGTTTGCCTATTGGCAGATTTCGAGACAGGAGACACTTTCTTTTTATGGGGTAGGGAGTCTGTATCCAATGCTCTGCGGTTATATGAGAGCGGGACCTACTGTTTAAAGTGGATTTCGAACCACTGCGAACATCCATGGCACCTCCGGAACTCGAACCAGAAACCTGTGGCACTGAGTGCTAGTCACTCGGCCATCAGAACCCTTTACCGAAAAGAATTATCGTCTCCATCTTTGGCATAAATGCTTTACGATTTTCGAACCTAACTATCCTTGTTCAGAGACTCAATATGCTATTTAGTAGTTTTAACAATAAAATTTCAAATGTTCTATATTCTATGATGTTTTTTATTGTAATTGTGTTTTACTAACTTAAAAATATTACTTTGGGGTGAGGTTCATTGCTTCACTAACAAAAGAAATGTGTGGAATAAAAAAAAGGTTAAAAACCTTTGCTGTAAAGAACATTTTTGAAATTATCAAATTATTTGTTTAGAAATTAAAATAAGAATTTCTTTTTGTATAAATTATCTTAATAGCTCTTGGTGTCACAGGTTTCGGGTTCGAGTCCCAGCGGTGCCATGAATGTTTGTAGTGGTTCGAATCCACTTGGGCGTAAAGCTGACAACCCTACCCAGTAAAAACAAAACATCTCATGTCCAGAAATTTGCCAGTAGGCAGACGGCCTTGGCCCACCATGGGCTGTTGCACCGCTAATGATGTTAAATTATCTTTGTCCAAAAGATCATTCCAGTACAAAACAAAAATGTTTGTGATGAATACGTTATGATTTAAGTGTTTAATTATTTTTTTGTACTTTTTTAATAAAAATGATATTTTTATTTCCGTTTATTCGAAAAGGAAAGAAAATTTTTGAACTTTTAAATAGTTTTCAATAAAAAAAATATAAAAGTTGCAAATTAAAGTAACTCATACACTTAATACGTTTTAATTGCATTTTATAAACAATTCTTACCGCTATTCAAAAATAAAATTTTCGGATTATATCATAATTTTAATTTACTTTTTATTTTATCTCTTATTGGCATATATAATTCATCAGAATCAGCTTAAATTTTTAACTCTAAATTTTTATAAATTTTCATAAAAATAAGCATATTTTGAGATTAATAACATTTTCATTTTTGTTCTATTGTGACATTCTATTTTATGACACTGTTTAGAAAGAATCAGGCCAAACGATTTTCGCTATTATCGTTATCTCCAAAAAGTAGAACAAAATGAATAATAAATAAAAACATCTTCTGAGACATAGCTTTGCATGCTAAACTACGAGCAATGTATGCAAATTAATTAATTTTTCTAGAAATGATTCTTAAAATGCCTTTTATGTAGGTTAAATTTATTGCAAAATCTTATGATACGCTTTAACCTTATTTTCATGTAAATGTAAAGAATAATTTGCAGGTATTAAAACGTATTCTGTTAAATATTGTGTAAATAAACGCAGATAATTCCAGAATTACGATGGGGCTTTGTCATAAATGAATTTTCATATAAATGATTTATTAGATTTCTGTTGTAATATTTTCATAAATTATGGTTCTGTTTTTTAACTTTAAACGATTTAAAATGTATAAATTTATTTAAAAAATATAGTGCCTCATAAAAATTTTCGCATGTTTGTGATTCTCATTATAATTCCAAGAAATAATTACGAATATAAAAATATTTCGTTGTAAAAATATCAAGTAATTCCACATAATACAGTATAGTTTATTGGATTTAATATTTTTCAAACACTGACAAACCTGAAAGTTTTTATGCATGTTTTAATCTCTCATTAAATTACATTATTTTGAATCGTAATTAAGGAATAGTTTTTCAAACACAATTTTATCATATTAAATAAAATCTTCTGTTTAAACTATTGAATTATTATCCGTAAATTTATGGGTATTGTTTTAGGGAGTGGGGTGTTTCGTTTCCCTGAGTATTTTTTAGCGTTTTCGATCAATTTTCGTTTCCTTGATTTCAACATTTTTCATTGTTTTACTTATTTTTTAAAAATTTATTTCACAAGCTAATAATTATATAATTAAACAAGTAATATAAAAAAAAATTTTTTTAAAGTCAATCCCTTCTTTTTTTCACTTTATTGCAGAAAGCCCTTTGTAAAAATTTTCATCCATTTTTTAAGTTCATCTGGCGCCATCTATGGTTAGATATATGCAACTTAAATCTAAAAAAACTAAAATGAATTAATTAAATTTAATGGATGAATTGATATTTGAAAAAACTGCATTAACATCCAGTGTCATCCACTACAAGTTCAAAAAAAAATGTATTTGAACTTGAGTGGATGAATAAGAAGTATTTTATGAACGATTGAAAATTTGAACAAGATATATATAGGAAGAGTGTGAGCTAATAGAAGGAATTTAAATAATGTAAAAATTGTTTTAAAAATCGTCTGGTGAAAGCAAAGAAAAATTTTTTATTTTAAAGTGAAAACGAGATTTTTAAGAAAAGAAAATCGTTTGGAATTCTGTAGTTTTTCTATTTTTTTTAAGTTGGCTGTGATGCGTTTTATTCTTAAATTAAATTCTAAATTTTTATGGGTAACCTATATATCGGTCCAGCTGATTATTTAATTTATTTTAAAATAAGTAAGTTATGTTTTTATTCTTGTTGTGTTTAATTTTCTTTCACTTCTAATCCTTTTTTTTTATTCTTTATTTATATAATGGGAATATCTCAATGATTATATTAAATAAGCGTACATCCTTCGAAATTCGCAAATTTTATTATTAATTTTTTTCTTTTTGAAAAAGGCTATACTATTAAAAAATAATTTAAATGATTTAAATATTTGTCTTTTATAAAATGTTGTTCTGACATAATTTGGAGTTTTTCTGTAGATAGAAATTTTTGGTTGATGAAATTTAAAGTTTTTGTTTATGGCATCAATATAATGTATTAATTCATTATGTTATAAATTCAAACTTACCTACTACACTGGATGACACGAATTTTCATATCATAACTCCTTCACCGCTACCTTTAATCAATGGATATAAGATTTCTTTTAAATTCTACTTTCGATTTTTACCAAGCCATTCTTCAACCACTATTTTCTCATTCAATACATTTACTTACTTTTTTTTCATTAGCTAATAATATAAGATTATAAAAACCTTTTTTTTACATTTTCTGTCAAATGAAATTCGTAATTTTCGATTCTCATGTGCAGAATTATTCTTTGAATTACTTTTGAACTTATATGTGTTTCCAAACATTCTTACGATTCTGCTTTAATTTTTTGTAGCAGTTAATTTTGGATTTCAATTTATTTTTCGAGAGATAATTGTCTTCATTCCATTTTGGCTTTCATGGCTTTGATTTATTACTTTATCTATAATATTTTTAATAATTAGAGGGTTTTTGCATACCGTATTTTGGACGTCCGTTAGCTTTTTCTCCCTAGCGCGCATGCTCATAGGAAACATTATTACAGACACGCATGCGCAATTTCCTATGAGCATGCGCGCTAGAGAGAAAAAGTATAAATAATAAATATTAAAATCTTATCATTAAAAGTTTTAGTTATCAAACTCTTTTCTGACATAAAACATCAGTTTTTTGCATACCGTTATTGGATGTCCGTTAGCTTTTTCTCCCTAGCGCGCATGCTCATAGGAAATTGCGCATGCGTGTCTGTAATAATGTTTCCTATGAGCATGCGCGCTAGGGAGAAAAAGCTAACGGACATCCAAAATACGGTATGCAAAAACTCTCTAATGTTTTATGTCAGAAAAAAGAGTTTGATAACTAAAACTAAGAATTTGAAAATTTTTTAATGATGAGATTTTTAATATTTATTAAATTTCAAAAAGTATAGTTGCTAGATCGTGTAAATATATATATAAGTATACTTGCTGATTATATAAATAAATATATATTAGATAAAAACACATAAATGTTGTAAGCAAACGATTTTATTTAATATGACTAGTTGTGTTTGAAAAATATTTCTCAATTAAAATCTAAAATGAATATGGAATAGACAAATAGGATGCAAATCTAAATTGTATGGCAAAACTTTTGTGGGAGTTAAAACTTAAAAAATATTCTTTTACATTTTGTAAAAAAAAAAAGGAAAGGAAAAAAAAATATTTTTATGTTATAAACCATGCTGTATTATTTGGAATAAGTTGCAATTCTTTTCATATTGCTATCGTTTGAAGTTTTCAATTGTTTCTATTTCTTTTTTTGGAATTATAAAAATTTTCAATAATAAAAAAAAAATTCTGTACTAGCTTATGAGACTCCGCTGTCTGTAAATAGTGGTCTGTGAAGTTGATCCTCTGAATATACTAGCTGTGAGGCGTTGATAGGTGATGTGGTATTCTTGTTGTGTTTCTTAATTAATTTGAAAGTGTTGATGTGGATGTTATGTGCCTTTTATTTTTAGAAAAATGCATCCAAATAAAATGGATAGATTTCTCAAAAAGAAACCTGGTATTGAAGAATCAGATTGCGAAACAAAAAGTTAAAGTTAAAAAAAATTTCATAGTTATATAACTATGAAAGTTAACATTAAAGTTGCAAGAAGCAAGCAAAATCGCAAATATAATGAAAGTTATTGAAGCTTTAGCTACGCTTGGACCGGAACTGAAGATCATCCTTTGTTAGTATGCGAATATTGCATCATGTTTTAGTATGCGAATATTGCATCATGTTTTAGTATGCGAATATTGCATCATGTTTTAGTATGCGAATATTGCATCATGTTTTAGTATGCGAATGTAAAATGGCAAATGAACAATTACTTCCTTGTAAACTTACACACTGAGGTGACTGTCAATGTGTATTGATGATTAAACATAAGGAATTGTCTCAAATCTTTGAAGATTTTACTATAAACTTTCAACATCCTGTTTATGTGAATTAGAATTTTCAATTTTCTACCACAATTAGAGGAAAAGGAGAGGAAATATAGAGTTTGCCTTACAAATAAATATATGCTCAAATTTTGAAATAATCACCAGTAAACACCAGGTTCATAAACACAAAACCGAATAAATTTAAATAAGTTTCATTTCTTAATGGATTATTATTATTATCATTTATTATGTTTTTTGCAATATTTAACTTAATTATTACATCACATTTCTCAGAAATTTATACATATTGTACGCCTACAATAATTTGTAGGATTTTAAATACGGCCCAGCTTCAGATCCACTAGTCCATCGATTTGATTAAACTGTACTGTAATGTACTTTAATGGTTTACATGATAAGTATAATAAAGATATTTGATTTTTTTACTATCTATAGATTATGTGAAAAACATACCTGGCAGTGCTTTTAAAAGTTCTCATTGTATCCACTTCACTTCACATTTGAATTAGAATATATGATTTCTTGCATTCGATTGTTTAATCAACGTCGCACTCAAACCGCACGTTTAAAAAAAAAAAAAAAAAAAAAAAATTCCAGATCAGCCCTTAAAAAAATTAAATGGTTGGAATGACTTAACTTATTGTAGATTATTACGAAGATCCTTGGTCGCGTAGCGGCCACTAGCTCCTTCATTGTAAAATGTTGAAACATAGCGGTGGTCTCATGTCCTTTGAGTTAATAAGCAAAATAGATAATTAAATGCCCTTTTTTTTAAAAAGAATTATTTATTTAATAAAATTATAAAATGAAAAATTTCAAAAATGTAGATGTTGATGAAATCAGTTGCATGCAATAAAATAAAATGAGCAAAGGTCAAATTAGGAGAAAAAATAGCTTAGGAGAAAAGCGAACTTTTTCATCTAGGCAGTTGTAAGGAATTAATTTAAAATACTTAGGACAGTGCGAGGTCTTTTGCTATGTTTTCGGGAAGAAATATCATAATCGTGATTTTGTAGGATATTTAAAACGGGGTTATTGATGTTTCGCATATCATTACAGAATTGAGTAGAAATTTTGTGAACAAATTATCTTAAACTTGGAATCGTGAGAGCTCGTCTATCGTCATTACGAAAGTACCAGGGTGAATTCGTTAACATTCTGAGAGTTTTGTGCTCAAGCCTTGGTTGGAATGACTGTGAAATGTCAGATACAACTTCTTTAAATGTGTTGCTTTTAATATGCAAGACATAATTTAAAAACATAATATTTAAGCATCACTAAAAAACAACATTTTTTGTAAAAATTCGTTAAAAATTAATAAAAATCTATGATTTGTAAAAGCCCGTGAAAATTGGCGGGAATGTAAAAGATTGTTAAAATAAAAAGACACACACACAAATGAAGAGAACAGTTTTTTTTTTTTATTTGTTTTCGAGGATGTAATTTTCATAGTTATATAAAATTCTCTATTACACAAAGTGTGCAATGCATTAAGACCTCTATTCGATTGTTCGGCTCAGTATCTATTTTTTTTTTTACATATAAACATCCACTTAATAGAAGAGCGCAGTAATATCATGCTGAAATTCAGAAATTAAAATTCAACTAAAGCAAAGCATTTCTGAAGTTCTTTTTTTTTTTTTTTTTTTAAGTTTAACTTTAAGACACATTTCAGTGCTTTTAAAAGCTAAAACAATTAACAGCAAGTCCAAAGTCCAAGTTTTTGCTTTTTTAAAATCTATTGGGCATAAAATTGAGAAAATTTCAGAAATATTTGATGGTTACTGGATTTTTGACATCTGATTAAGCTAAATTTATTATAATGACGTTTAATAATGATCACATAAATGATAAAATATAAATAAATCCCCACCCCCTTAACAAGTGATCCGAAAAAAATTTTCTTATTTTATTCACAAAAAAATTTATTTATAATAATAATAATTAATATTTTGAATCAATTATTAATTAAGTTAATTAAGAATTGATTAAAAATCTAATTCTCTTTCCTTTACAGAACACATAAATTACACGACATATTTATTACACATAATTATCAAAACCAATGTGAAATTTTTTTCATAACAATGTATCTTAGAATACAATCAAACAAAACATAACTAATTTTCGAGTAGCAAATTGCACAAAAATGTAGAAATTTTTTTTAAACAACCCTACATAATAATTCTTTAATATTGCACTGAATATCATGGAAGATAATAAATACAGAAGATTAGGAGTCACCAACATGAAATCACCAACAGTAACAAATCTTGAACTCAATATTTTAACAGAAGGCAAAATTATTATGTTTACAAGATTTATATTTTGCCACTATAATTTTTGGATTAACTTTAGTTTTTTTTTTTTTTTTTTATTTGAAAAAAAAAATACACATAGCATTGTTTTTTATATTTTGAAATATTATTAACTTCTTAATTTATTATTATTACATTATTAACTTTGAATAAAATTGCATTTTTGTAGACTCATATTCTATGTTTCTACCTTTTAAGCCTAATATCTTGAAAAGCCTTCAGATTAATTTTTTTTATCAGCTGTTTGACTTGATAATTTAAAATTCTGGGGAATAATTTAACGTGCATTAACAGCATTTATGATTCAAATAACTAGTAACCGAGCCACTCATACGCAGAATATAACAGATCAACTTGAAATTCTGAACAAAAAAAAAAAAAAAAATGATACAAGTGTTCCTTACGTTCTACCATAGCCACTCTCGATTATTAACATAGCCTGTTCATATAAGTTTTTTAGAGAACTTATCTTTACATCCCGTCGTAATTCTACCGTTTGTCCCTAGATGGCAGAGGGGAGCTTAAAAAATATGGATGAAAGAACTGATACTGATAATAATTAAAATAATTTGCAGTATTTTTTTAATGTCTTACTTTTTTATGAATAGCAACAAAATAAATAAACAATGTAAAAAAAAATTTTTTTAATCGGCTGGTCCTATATACAAATTACCCATAAAATTTAGAATTTAATGATAGAACAAAACGCATAACAGTGATCTTAAACACACAAAGAAAAAGTATCAATAAATCATATTCAGGTAATAAGTTATGTTCATCAGTTATCGTTCAAAACTGGGGGAAAAAAACCCAGATTAATCTATAGAATTAAAAATCTATAGAATTCCAAACAATTTTATAAAAAAAAAAAAACACGCGAAAGAAATTTAAATGCAACTAAACTTTAAAAGAAATTTTAATTGCTCTACCTTTCCTATTTAAATCCCCTTCTTAATTAATTTTTTAATTGTTTTTCAGACTATCCAGCACAGTGACAATTAACTTGCAAATCAATTGCGTCAAATATATTATTTATATGAACCAGCAGTTGATATTTGCCATAAAGATAATGCATCTTATTAACTATCATGAGAGCAATCCATTTAATTTACTACAAGATGGAATGTAGCTTTCACAAAATCTAGTGTTAACTTTTAAGATGAATTTTTCCAAACTCATTTCGAATAAGTAAATCATAAAGCCGTGTCCAAAATCGAGAGTGGCTGTGTTTCTACAAACGTTCAATCAGACAGATGACTCTAGAAGTCTTACAAATGAAACTTCAGATTCAGGTTAAAATGCTCGACAGTTATCACAGCTAACGCCGATCTCACAGGGGTTTGGAACAACAAAAACGGTCTTTCAATCGAATTTCTGAAGACGCTGGAAGCAAGAATGGATGCACAAAAAAATGTTAATCCGTGTATTTACACTGTTTTACATGAAAAGTCTCCTCTTGGTGATGGGGTTGATCAGATTCTATGTAGGAATTAAAGAATGCGCTTTCAGTTTCATGCACAATAAAAAGAGTGAGAATGTTTTGATCAAAGACGAATAAACTTAATGTCTCAATAACATTCTTACTGTTCTGCTTGCTTTTAAAAGGAAAAAAAAAATGGCTCTGATTTTTCTTTCGAAGAAACAAATCAGCCACGGTTCATAGCGAATTAAATAGATGATTTCACTTCTGTCGATGCACATGGAAACAAAACAAAAATGTGTAAATGCTTTTTACAAATGCAAATCAGAGACTTCTAGCCTCTGAAATTTATTATTCTACTTTATAAATAGATCGTATTGGAAAACTTAGAACAGTTCTTCATCGCTTAGTATAGCTTCAAGTACCTTAGTTTTTTGATGAGGCAGTTTTAACATGCACATTGTTTCGAAAGTCAAGAAACAGTATAAATCCTTTCTCTCTTTTTCTACATAGGTATCATAATTTCATTTATGATAACCGTATTTTTTCTGAGCAAAGTCTTTAGTTCTTTGTTGTCAGATAAATTAACAATTTACAGATATCTGTCCAGTTTACTGTGGATACCTAACGACGCTTTTAGATTTCCGTTGGAAAAGTTACAGTTAAGCATGATCAACTATGCAACAGTATTTACGATTTGGAGCACATATCATCATCATCATCACTAATGTCATCCCATCCTTCATCATGTTCGGTGATGGCTCTTTCTAGTCTCCTTATATTTTGTTCTCTCTCAAATTTTGACTTTTCATCATCTTTCTTGTTAGAATTACAAAATGACAATTCGTTCGGTTCGATGCGCAAGACAGAATCCATTGCCGCTGATCTGGAGGAGAAGTCAGTTTGCCTTACACACACACCATTTATTACATGGCTACCTCCTCCTGAAGATGAGGCTTCTAGAACTTCATTTGTATCCTCATCGTCGTCCTCTTCATCATCAAAGCCAACGAGATCACTGTCAGGAGACAAATCCAGTCCAGGATCAACCCACTGAGGTGCGGCTGGTTTTCGACGATTGCTACTGCCACTTGTTGATGACGCGGACATATTTGGGCGTTTTTCTTCTCTCAAGTCTACTGGAGAATCCATCACTGAATTACCAGAATGGAATTCTAACCTAGCTGAAGAACTACGAAGAATTGCTTCTATGTCTGGAGTTGTATTCCTCAAGGCTAAATCTAAAGACAAATTGTGTGCCGTCGAACTTGGTTGGACATCGTGGCTACCTAATTTTTGAAACGTAGAAAAACTAAGGTCCAAAGAAGATTTGGTGCTTGAAGCACGAGGATATCCCAATGGAGACATCCTGGAACTGAAAGATGATGTTGGCTTATCCGCTGATGGCGTTAAATCTATTGCTGCAGGGTGTGTGAGTTGAGAAGAAGATGACGAAGATGCTCTGGTAGGGGCGGATTCAGTAGATCTTCTATCACTGTCATCTTCCTTTTCAACCTTATCTTCCTTGTGTGGATACTGGTGACTGGACACGCTTAGATCCAGGGTGTTGTCCACATCTGGTTTGCTGATTGGTAGCGGAACTCCAGACAATCCTGGTAAAGGACACATCGCCCTCTGGGCTTCTGAGAAATAAGGAAGCATCTGGGTCGCCGAGCCTTGCTGGCTCTTGCACATCTCTGCCAGTCTCTGTCCGAGCAGCAGCCTGAATCGGATGGGATCGAAGGAGGTGCTGTTTTCTGGGGGAGGATAGGGAGGTGGTTCCGGCTCCTGGTTCTGCTGCTTCAGCCTCATGCGGTGGTTGTGGAACCAGTTCGTGATGGTGCGAACTGAGAGTCCGAGTTCGGCAGAGAGGAATTCCATGACAGCCGTGCTAGGGTATGGATCCAGATTGTAGGCGAGCTTCAGCGCTTCCTTTTGCTCCTCGGAAAACAGGATTCGGGGTTTCTTGGCGGACGAGGGGTACAAGAAAATGGGGTCCAAAGGGAACTGTTGCTGTTGGTCTCCACATGGTAGAAGAGGGGAAGGCCCGTCAGTGTCGAGAGCATTCCTACGCCTCTTGTTAGCTGGAAAAACATTAGATTATTAATAATTTTTAATTTCATTATCTGAATCTTTACATTATTTGAAATGATATGTAGCTAACTTTTTATATTTAAAAAAATAAAGCAGAAGTAGACTAATGCCGATTTATAAGTACATGATTGCATTTGAATATAAGATTATGACCTGTTCTTGTTTTTGTTTTTTAAACATTTATGGTTTTTTTTCTTCCTTTCCTTATTTTTTATTTTTCTTTCAAATACTTAAAAAAAAATTTTTTTGTTAAAGAATGTAAATATTTAACTACGTCTATTATTACTATTACTTAAAAATCGCATAAGTCGTTACTTAATAATTAATAAAATATTGTCTTTAAAATATTTTTTCCTTTCTTTGATAAATTTTTCCTAAGTGACCTATTTCAAGTACATATTTAACATTCACATCTTTATATCTAAGAACAGTTAATCTACAAAAACTTACCAATCGTGAAAATAATATTTTGTATGAACATTTTCTTTTTAAATCTTTTTTTTTTTTTTTTTTATCCCGTTTCAATATCTTTTTTTTCCCTTCCATTTTTAATGCTTTTAAAAACTTTCCAAATGTTTTTTGTAGCAATTTTCATAATAACATAAGAAATATATTTCATATATTAATCTTTTACTATACACATTAATGATTCTGAATTTATGTTAAAAAATGTGATTTAGTTACATTATTTAGTTATAAATGCAAAAATTTTAAATGTAATGGATAATTATCCATTACATTACAAATTTTTAAGAATAACTAAGTAATTAAAATAATTAAGAATCAATTTTGATTGATGATATTAAAGAAGTTAAATAACATTTAGATGTATCCAATCTAATAAAATCGAAATAAAAAATATGCAAAGTGAAATTGTTATCTTATATTAAAGATTTTAATGTTATTTTACTTATAATTGAAATATGTAATAATATGTAAATATGTAATAATTAATATTACAATATATTAAACATTACATTCTTCAAAATTATTTATAATTACAATCTATTAAACATAAAAAAATTCAATACGTTTATTCAGAATTCATTTTTTAACATAATAATATGAATCCTCTTTTTTAATCGTATATAGCCATTTATTCTTACGAATGACACAAATAAAGTTCGGACATTATCATTTGCATTGAAATCCATTAACTTATTACAGCAAACCAAATTTTTTTCTCTCAAAAGTGAGGATTATTTAATAATAAAATAACTACACTATTTCCCATAAATAACAAAAGAAAACATTTATGTTTAATTAAAATGTTATTTAAATTCAAATCATTTCAAATTTCTAAAAAAATTTTTTAATAAATTTATGAAAATCAAAAATGTGTATATCAAAAATAAATATATAAAACATTTAATACAAATACTTTCTATTCTTCTTTCAAGACAAAAATGCCTTTTTATATAATAAAATATACTTTCAATCTTTTTTTCTTTTGAAAATTCATTAGTTCTAAATTATCAATCTTTTCTTTTAAATTTTTCTATCATAAAAAAGACATAAAGAAAGGGGGAAAAAAAAAAAAAAAAAAAGATTTATTCGGGGAATAATGCACTAAACAGAATTTCTAATTCCAATGTAACAAATTCTGGCAGTATAAAAAGATGTTTTCAAGATTAACAAGTTCTCGATACAATCTTTTAACACGAAATGATCCGTAATGTTTATCTTAAGGAAGCTGAAAACACAACCCCAAGGTCAAACATGATTGATCAGATCACCTGAGTACATATCAGAAGGAATTGAATATTTCTTTCACGCGTCACAGTGGGAAAAATCACATATTGTGAGCAGTTCATGAATATATATATATTTTTTTAATCTTTGAAAATCTACTACCTTCTTTTCTTATCTAAAACTGTTAGCATTTTAACAGTTGTATTTGATATAAAATTCTTTCATAAACAAATATGTTGTTATCGAAAGCTGAACATTTTAATCTAAATCAATGATCACTAGAATTACAAATATATAGCAGATTTAGCGTTCCGTAGGGATACTTCGCTGGATATGCTGAGGACCTGACACTTTAATGTGTAGATGTAGCGTTACCTAGGGACACTTCGTTGAACATGTTGAGGCATTACTGACTGGACACTTAACACTGACTGGCATACTGACTGGACACTTAAAGTGTCCAGTCAGTGGTCGCTAGAATTACAAATATATAGCAGATGTAGCATTCCCTAGGGATACATCGCTGGATATGCTGAGGGTGCTGGACGCTTTGACCTAAGTCATTGGTCAATAGAATTGAAAATATATAGCAATAGATGTAGCGTTACCTAGGGACATTTCGTTGGACATGCTAAGGGTGCTGAACACCTTAACCTAAGTCAGTGATCACTAGAATATCAAATATATAACAGATGTAGCGTTCTCTAGGAACACTTTGCTGGACGTGCTGAGGGTGTTGGATTATGTGATCTAAGTCATCGGTCACTAAAATTGCACATCTATAACAGATTTAGCGTTCCCTAGGCCACACCACGGAGGAAGGGGGGGGTTACTACACTTCATTCACATGTTGTCACCACAACTTTGAACGATTGCCCTGAAGGATGGTATCTGGGGATTTGCATCCTCTTATTCTCCTCCTCCAGTTCAACGTAAGGAATTTCCGACGTACTGATTTATTGTATCCATGGTCAATATATAGACGGAGGCTTTCGGCTCTGTATCCTAGTATGGAAACACAACATGCTATCCACCACGCTTCTTAGGCCTTAACAATTATTAAGTAAAAATATATATTTGTAGGTCTTTTTTCATTTATTAAATATACTTAAATTATAAATCCTATTTTGGTGAATTTTTTTAAATCGATGGTCTGATAATGAACTTTTTATGATTTTCAAACTTATTTATGTATACCAATAATTTGAGCAGGAAGGCATTATTTCAAATTACAAAGTTTTATTTTATTAAGCGTATTATTTCATTCGTATTAGGGAGTGTGATTACTTTGATATACATTTGTAAAAGGAAAAGGAAATTTTGATAGAATTGGTGCATATTTCAGCCATTCCATGAGAAAAACTAAAAATACTTTGTACTTTTAGCATATGCGATGCTTGTCTGGTGAATTTTGACAACACTCTTTACTGGTGGCATGAAAGAAGAAAAAGGTCTACTATTATACAATTTTCAAAAAAAGGGTTCATTTTTTTAGTTGTAAATATACGTAGATTTAATTTTTCTAACTATTTGGCACTTATATTCTATTGAACTTTGTGTAATATTTTGCCCCCAAACTGATTAAAAATAAAATATTC
This sequence comes from Caerostris extrusa, assembly GCA_021605095.1. Classification (NCBI taxonomy): domain Eukaryota; kingdom Metazoa; phylum Arthropoda; class Arachnida; order Araneae; family Araneidae; genus Caerostris; species Caerostris extrusa. Next base: position 55,712 of record BPLR01019012.1, on the reverse strand, counting down.
ATTTATAAGAACTTCTTGTAATAGTTTATTATATTTCATACAAACTGATCAGAGTTATAAACAAAATAACATTCTCGAATCTTGAGTAAGCGCATAGTTCAACAGATATAGGACTTGAGAAGAAGAATTTCTCGGAATTCTCTGAATCACTTCTTAACGTGTTTACATATTTTAAATAAATAAGCGTAGGGAAAAAAGCCAAATGGCAATGCTGCTCCAATTCTGTAAGTACGAGATGCTTGAGTGCACACAACTTTCTGTTCTTTTGGATTAGAGGGACGCGCTCTATTTTATTACTACTCTATGGGTGGTACAAACTTTGTTATACTGGCTAGATGTTGTTGAGGAAGATTGCCTAACAGTTTTGTGAGAAACATAAATGCCTGTTAAAATTTAATTCGGAAGGCCTTGGCCTTTTGTGAACCTGGTTACTGTCGCGCTTGAATGGTGACCGTGATTGCAGTTTCTATTTATTGTTAATTCTTTTTTTTTTAGTTCATAATGCAAAACATCTTTTTACGAGTTAGAGTTGTCAATAATACATGTACGGAAATACCTTCTCGTCTTTCCGTCTTGATGGCCTGCAGTTTCTCGACGTTGCTGGGGTCATTGAGCCACAGCTGCATCCGGATGAAAGGCTCTCGGCCCTTGATGCTGAGCATGTGCCAGGGCTTGGGCTTGGACAGGAGCTCGCTCACGGAGCCCTGGGAGAGGCCGAGGACCGCTTCCCCGAAAAGCTGGACATGGGAAGAAAAAAACCATAAATGAAACCACTCGTTTTTAAGGGATACATAATTTATGTATTCGACAGAATATTTAGAGCTAAGTGCAAGATTGAGATTAAGGTTATTTAGAGCAAGTTTTAATCCCTGTAAATATATATTAAAAATACAACATGGAAACAAGCTGCATTTTTTATGAATTTAACGAATGAATTTATCCACAATCGTCATTGAAAGGAAATGAATGTGTATAATCCATAACGGATAATATATTAAACTTTTTGTATCTGTTTAGTGTAATATTTGAATGAGGAATAGGTGATTTTGAATTAGCAAAGCATTTTTTAAGTTATGAAAACATTTTTATACTTGGATGATACTTAAAAAAACGTATTATAGGTATAAAGAAACGCATAAAATTACCAAGAGTAAAACAAAAGATCTAGTTGCCCAATATATTCCGTAGAAATACAAGCAATAACGGTAAAATAAAATAATATATATATATATATATATATATATATATATATATGCATATTTAATAATGCAAGAATCGATAAAAAATACGAGAAAACTTTCAACTTTTAATTGATTTTAACGGGGAAAAAATAAAAAATAATAAGTAAATAAATAAGAATAATAATTAAAAAAAATTGCAACTCTTATCGTTAAAATAAAAACGTTTTAATAAGTTGCCTTTTTTTACGAATTTATTTTTACTGATAATACCGATTGCTATCTGATGGCCAATTAGCTAGCACTGTGGCTTTTGGTGCTTCAAGTTTGAAAGCTGGAGGTGGCATGGATGTTTGTGAGTGATTCGAAATTCTTTTTAAACTCTAGGTCCTGGTGTAATTACCTATCTATCTAAAGTGTGCAAAAATGAGGGTAGAACGACATAGCAAATACTGATTGTACACAGCGGTTTTTACGTATTTAGAATTTAATTTTTTTTCGAAAATTAAAAAAAAAAAATTATACATTTTTAGTAATAATTTAGAATTAATTTAATTTTTTTTATTTAAAATTTTAAAGATTAATATAGTTTTGTGGATTGAAAGTTAAGATAATTATATGATTAAGCAAAGTGTTCTTTTTTTTTTTTTTTGGAGTGATTCAACTCACAGGATAGTGATATAATAGATTGGAGATTTGAAATCTTTTAGCGTCGTTTCTGAAATGAGAAGACTTACAGGAGAAAGTGACAATGTCTCGCCTCACCTAGTGGAAATTTTTAGTATTTTCTCACAAAGAACATCAAAATACCGAGCAACAACTGAAAGTCCTCTCGAAGAGAGAAAATATCCTCAATTTTTCCATTGTCACTTTTGACACGTTGGCAACGGACAACGTGTTAAAGAAAACACTTTTATTTAAAAAGAGTTTTTTTTTATTTAAATTAAGATATAATGGCAATTGATTCGAGAGATAAGATAAGTATGAAAAATATTTAATTAAGGAATGTATGAAAAGGAAGCATAAAATTAAAAGCACATTTAGAACAAGATTTTTTTAAAGCAATTTTAAAACGCAAAATAGTTTACAATGCTACTTTTCTGAATATGTTTGATATATGCATGAATGCAATGTTGGTTATTTACATAAAAACACAAAGTAAATTCCGAAACGGGACTACGCGTTTCATGCAGGATGATTTCATAAAAATCTGCCTGACTTTTTGTTCTTATTAATTCTTGCATGAAGAACATTCATTCACTGCAAATTTATTGTGCACTATGGACAAAGCTATCGGTTTGGAAAGTAAAAGTGAAAATCGGGTGTCCAATTTTTCGCAATTGAAATTTAAAAAAAAAAAAAAAACCAACAACTTGGAATTATTCATTAAAAAAATACTATAAGTTAGAAGTTCCATTCGCAGAATGTGCTGCATGTACTTCGCATTTCACAAACTCCCATAAATTCTGCAATAGAATTTTATTCATAAGTGTGGCCAAGGTCAAAGCAAAGTTGATGTCCTTTGCACTATATTTTATAAAAATCCACTTCTACTAGTCGCTTTAAGCTTACTTTTTTCTCTTTAAGTTTGCAGTTATATATGAAGATTTTGAATAGATTCGGGTCAAGGATCGTTTTTGTAACTAAAAACATGTTTTTTGGTATGACTTGATTAGTGGCCAAGTATTTAGTTTTATATATATTGATGGTTCTTGTGTTCCACTTATGTATTCTACGAATATCTTGCAGATGAAAGGTAAAAGAAAGGCATTACCTTCAAGAGGTTTTTTTTTTTTTTTTTTTTTTTTTTTTTTTATTTTTGCAAAAGGTGTAAAACCCAGATTTGTATTTTGTATTCAAATTTTCCGTCTTGTTTGTATCCATGTTTGTGCCTTGTTTTGCAAAATCCATGTTTGTGTCTTGTTTTGCATCCATGATTTTTTTGTGTCTTGTTTTGTATCCATGTTTGTGTCTTTTTGCATCCATGTTTGTATTCATTTTTGTTTGTATTCATTTTTGTGTCCCATGTTTGTGCCTTGTTTTGTATCCTTGTTTTGTATCCATGTTTGTGCCTTGTTTTGCATCCATGCTTGTTTTCATGTTTGTTTTGTATCCATGTTTTGTGCATCCATTTTGTGTCTTGTTTTGTATCCATGTTTGTGTCTTGTGTCCATTGTTTTTTGTGTCTTGTTTTGTATCCATCCATGTTTGTATTCATTTTTGTGTCTTGTTTTGTATCCATGTTTGTGCCTTGTTTTGCATCCATGTTTGTATTCATTTTTGTGTCTTGTTTTGTATCCATGTTTGTGCCTTGTTTTGCATCCATGTTTGTATTCTTTTTGTTTTGTTTTGTATCCATGTTTGTGTCTTGTTTGCATCCATGTTTGTATTCATTTTTGTTTTGTATCCATGTTTGTGCCTTGTTTTGCATCCACATTTTTGTGTCTTGTTTTGTATCCATGTTTGTGCCTTTGTTTTGCATCCATGTTGTTTTCTTTTTGTTTTGTATCCATACTTATCCATGTCTTGTTTTGTATCCATAAACACAAAACAAAAAAACCAAATAGTATATCATTCATCATAAATCTTTGTACAACAGAATAATCAAATACGATATTTGCAAACAAAATATTTTAAATTTTTATTTCTATTTTCTTGTCAATACAAGAAATTATGTTATTTAAAAAATGTGTTATTTAATAGCACTTACACACCTAGTATACATTTTAAACTATGCAAGCCTTTCCGTGCAATAGAAAATAACTTTTACTTAATAATAATAAAAAAAAATAATAATTAATACTAATATAATAACAGTTAATAATAATATTTAATTTTAAAACATAAAATAATGCTTAGATAGATTTTCTCATTTTACCTTCTGTCCTATATTGTGAACGGTGAGAGTTTCTTTGATTCTGGCCGTGATGATCTGAGTGTCCAAATCTGTGGTGACTGCCGCCATCTCGTAGACAGAGGGCTGGACGTAAGGGCCAGGCATCTGTTGCCCCTTTCGACCTGGGGCCCCGCACCCTTCAGGTTGCCACTGGAAGGTAGGCCGCGCTGCCGGATGGACTGTGTGCGGTGAGGGGAGCTGAAGGACTTTCAGGGGTCGATGGGGGTTGCGGCGAAGAGGGGTGGGAGGGTTTCGAAGGGACTTGCTGGTGGTTTGGGAATGTTGGTTCTGCTGAACTAACGGGGCTGAACTGGTTGGATCCTGCTGAAAAATAAGATTTATTTTAATTACGTAAATTTATAAAAACAAAAAACATTTTAAATAAGGATAGCAGGAAAAAGAACAAATCGAAACTATTGCGAAGAGATAAATACAGAATTTATCTTCAATAAACTCTATGGTTTATCTATGTTAAAAGGGAACGATGTTATTTCGTTCTTATCAATTATTTATTAATTTGGTTCCTATGTTACATGTAACATTTAGGATTTCGATTTATAATGAGGAAAAATAATTGCTGAATGAAAATTAAATTAAGTTGTTTCTTCCACGTTACAATGATAAAATAAAATGGCAGTGATTCTTTAAAGTTATTTAAAAAATTACTTAGATCAGTATTTATTTTTATTTATGCTATTTATAGATCATTAATTAAAAATCATTTAAAGATTTTTGGAATCGGTAAAAAAGAATTATGCGAATACGAATAATTTGAGTAATATTAAGAAAAGGTAATTGAAAAATAATTAAATAATGACATAAAAATAAAGGTGAATTTATTATCATTTTTCGAAATTGAGAAATTCACTAAACCTTGTTTCAACTGTACAGTAGTATCTCGATATGCATCCACTTTGTAATAAATCCAATTTGATATACATCCTGTTTGGTATTGAATAATTTTGTTTGTAATTACGAATTTTGTTTCGAGTAGACTCGCGTATGTCAAAATGTGCCAAGACACAATGTGCATCAATACTACCATTCAATGAACTACCCATGCTGTAACTCTCTGTGAGTTATCGAGTGCTTCTGTATTTCTAAGAGAAAATTTTTAAAGAATTCATTAATTATGATTCTTTATTCCTCGTGTTAAAAATTAGTTTCGGTTATGTCGAATTTGGTATCATTTGATCCAAAGACTTGTAGCAAATCGAGGTACCACTGCATCTTGCTAATTTCTTTAAAAATCCATGCTGTCCTAAAAATCCATGATATCCTGAACAATGGTGTTATTTGGTCAAAGACTTGTAGCAGATCGAGGTACCACTGCCTTGATTCATGCAGGACAGCAATGGATTCATTTTAGCAGTTGATTTTTTTCTTTATATACATTCCTTGTTGTTTGAATTATATTTTTCTGCTTTTTGATCCATCGTTTTGCGCTCTATATTGATCATAAATTTCATGTTACATTTTCATCAACAAAGTTTTACATTTTTTTTCCCCAATTCATACGATGACTATTATCTATTTATTTAGATAAGAAACCGGAATTGGTTAAAATTAAGACAAGACTGATGGTGCAAAAAATGACTGAACAATTTGGTGACATTTGGTCGAAAGATTTGTAGCAAATCGAGGTACTACTGCATCTTACTAGTTTCTTGAAAATCCTTGCTGTCCTGCATGGATTGATTTTAGCAGTTGATTTTATTCTTTTACATAACACTCACACTGTTTGAATTATATTTTCTGCTTTTTGATCCATCGTTCTGCGCTCTTTATTGATCATAAATTTCACGTTACACTTTCCTCATCAATGTTTTACATCTTTTTTCCCCAATTCATACGGGGACTATTATCTATTCATTTAGATAAGAAACCGGAATTGGTTAAAATTAAGACAAGACTGATGGTGCAAAAAATGACTGAACAATTTGGTTCAAAGATTTGTAGCAGATCGAGGTACCACTGCATCTTGCTAGTTTCTTGAAAATCCATGCTGTCCTATAGATGAGAAACTGGTATGGGTTAAAAATGATATAAAGTGGATGATTCAAGAAATGAGTGGAGTACCTGGCGGCACGGGTACCCCTCCGTACCCGCCCATCCTCATGAGCCTCTCGGGGGCGATCTTGTACTGCGAGGCGACCAGCTTGTGCACGGCGTTCTCGTCCTCCAGGAACATCTTCATGCGAATGAAGGGCTCCCGTCCCTTCTGTGTCAGCATGTGCCACGGTTTGGGGCGTGCCAACAGGTCGGAGACGGAGCCTTGCGACAGCCCCAAGACACTTTCCCCCAAACAACCGCTGGCTGATGGAGTATTGGGATAGCTGTTCTTTCACCTGCAGAGAGAAAAAAAGGTCACTACAGTGATTCATTCTGAATGGAGGCACTTTTTGAAACATAAGCATTCATGATCTTATTGCTGTCTGAGCTTTAGAATTTGACGGGATGAAGTAATAAAACTGGCTCTTCTGTCAAGAATATATTGCAAGAGACTATTTTTTAAAAAACTACCATTCGATTTGAAGTTTATTAAGACAATTATTGAATAAATCTTTACTCTAATGGATGGCTCAAGTCCAAGAAAAATGTAGGCATATAAAACAGACTAAACTGATTTTTATCACTTCAGCTTTTAATCGGGTATTAAAAAAAAATTAATTATGGATTTAAAGTATTTTAAATAAATACTTAGACTTGGAATCAATACCAAATAATGTATAACAATTTAAGCTATCATAGATAACATTATTTGCTGATGGTAACTAATATGCTTCAATTACGAAAAAATGAATTTAGAATTTGACGAGGTAATAAAGTAAAATTAGGCATTAATTATTTTTAATATTTCAGTTTTTAATCGGTCATTCTCAAATAATACGCACGTATTTAAATATTAGGAGCCTGATGGGAGAGTGACTTGCACTGTGACACTCATTTCGAGTTCGAGCCCGGCTATGCCATGGATGTTTGTAGTGGTTCGGAATCCACTTTAATCCTGTCCCGATTGTTGGGTTTAGGTCTGATAACCCTACCCGGTAAAAAGAAAACATCTCCTGTTTCGGAATCTGCCAGTAGACAGACGGCCCTGTACCAACATAAACTGTAGTGCCAGAGAGTTAGTTAGTTTAAACTACTTCGGGATGCGGGAGAAATTTTTTTTTAAAAGTCTGGAATGCAAATATTTATTTCTTATTTTTGGTCACTTCAAAAAAATTGATTGATTCTTTAATTCTTCGTGTTTGGAATTCAACCTATGTCACTGTTTGCGAGGCTCCTTTGACAAATAATCCCTTAGAATAAAAGGTCCATCTAATGCTTTACTAAAAATTGCTTCAAAAGACTAAACTCATAGAAGATGGTGGATAATCTTTTATATGCCGCTGGAGGACTTACTCTTTTCACTATGTCTTCGGTGTTCAAGTTGTTGTAGTGGTCGAACTGCTGCTGCGTGATGGGCGGCAAGACAGCCTTCATAGGACGTTGCGGCAGCGTGCTGAAACTCGGAGTGGCCGCCTGGTTCAGCAACGAGTTGGTGATGGACTGCATCCTTTGGAGGGGGAGGATTCCTCCGAGTTGGAGGTCTGCTGTCCCTCGGGGGCAGTGGGATGAGGGGGGGAGGCTCCGGAATAAGGAGACAGCACCTTCATGGCATCCGATGGAAAGAAGGCACCATGCTACAAAGAAAGAGGGAAATTATTGCTATAACAATCAGACGATTCAATAAATTAGCAGCAATGAATCAATATAGAATGTGGTAAATGAACAAAAGAGATGGTTTAAGAACAAGTAATATATATTAAAAAAATTTAAGTTAATTTCTACTTTTTTTTTCTCTATTGCAGAAAAGTCCTTTATAAATAATTTTCATTCCTTTTTTAAAGTTTGTCGGGCGCCATCTATTGGTAGATATATGCAACTTAAATCTAAAAAAAAAAAACTAAAATGAATTTAATTAACTTTAATTTATTAATTAATATTTGAAAAAAACTGTATTCACATCCAGTGTTATCCACTACAAGTTCAAAAAAATTTATTGGAACGTGAGGGGATGAATAAAAAGTATTTTATGAACGATTGAAGTGTGAACAGGATATATATAGGGAGAGTCTGAACTAATAGAAGGAATTGAAAAAAGGAGAAGTTATTGCTATAATATTCAAACGATTTAATATACTAATAGTGGCAATGAATGAATATAGAATGTATTGGGCAACGGGCGTTCTGGTTACAGAGTTTCTATGTGGTTTTAAGAACCAAGAAAACCTCCACATCTTAAAGCTAGTTAAAATATCTGCACTATTGTAGTTGTTTAAATTATGGAGCAGAAATAACAAAATGGAAAAACAAAGAATTTAAGAAAAACATCTCCTGCTTGAGAACAATTAAAGCAAGAGATCGAAAAAAGTTAAAACTATAGGTACAATTAGGAGTCCGTTGAGGATGTGCAAAAAAAAAAAATAATTAAAAGTTAAAGTTAAATTTAAAATTTTAAGTGAAATTAATAAAACAAAGAACTAGAATGTATTAAATGAATAAAAGAGAAGGAGGAAATAATTCAGTTAAGAATTTAATTAGGATCAATTTTGAAAATAAATCAGTTAAACGGCAAGGTTAAATCTTAGTTAAGTTTGTACAATTCGTATCAAAATTTGTTTTTATGAATTGCTATCTTAAATGATTAGTTTTATTAATAATAAAATCCAGGTTAAAATGTTTGAAGGTCAAATCAAGGTTGAAAGTATTTAATTTAAAAAAAATTTTATAAAATGTTATTGTTTATATAACCTTTTATGAGATCTTATAAATGTTTATGGATAGAAATAAATGTACTAAAAGTTCTGATAAAAGTTTACATTTTTGAAATAGGTTTCGACTTATTCTTTTAAAAATAACCAAAAAATTATACTATTTAAAATATCAACTTTCATAAACTTTGAAAATTTTACTCTGAATATCTCTCTATATTATTATTATTTAAATTTTTTTTTTTTATTATTATTATTCTTAATTTTCCTAGTGTTCCAATTTTCTGTTATTCTAGTTTTTCTGTTAAATTCTGTTCTGATTATTTCTGTTCCGTAAATCTAATTTTCTACTATTCGAAAATTATTCTGTTATTCTTATATCCATTAATTGTAAATTTTATATTACTCTAAGATTTTTTGAATCAAAATATTTTTTTATATTTTCGAGTGAAAATAAACTATACTTTAATAATCTCAAAATATTAATTCTTGGAATATGTGTATATCTATTCATTTTTTAAAGGTTTTTGTTTGAGTCCACATATGCAAGGCCTTAATTTACATCCAAATATCACCAAAATTAGCAGGTGTACTTCTAACACACAACCTATATCAACTGAAAAACATTTTCAAAACTTGATCAATATTCATTAAAAAAAAAAATTATCGAAATTGAGATAAATTAGGTTTTACGCCAGTTTGGCGATTTTTCGAGATTGACTTTACTTTTTACGCTGTTTTTTTTTGCCTGAGATATCTTTTCTTTGTCTGAAATTTTTTCTGACTGGAATTCTCCACTCCCCCCGTCTCGGATGTTCGAAATTTGAAAATAATATAGGTACTTAGTCTGTCCCAGGATGAGATTGGGAGAAATAGTTTGTTGAGCTTCTCATCTGTTTTTAGTGTTAAATTTGCAATACCGCCTAAGAAAAGAAAACAATTCAATCAGGCCAGAATTGACTCTAAGCGACACTTAGATATGCATAGAAAATGCGGAGATATCAGAGAATCAGAATAAATCTAATCTGTCGAGAATGGTCATTGCTAGAGCTGAAGAAAGCTAAGAAGTTGCATTGAAAAGACATGAATCTAAATAAGAGTTAAAAAGCTTTATGTTTTGAAGAGCTGTAACGCTGGGTTATATACACTAGTTCCTAATAAATAACATGAAAATAATAAGTGTAAGGTTTAATTATTATTAGATAGCCGCGGGAGGTCGCCACTGTGACCAGTAACTGGTACCTTAACTGTGTGAACTGGTAAGTACATACGGTCATATTTTGATGCGACATGGAGAACGCTAGGAGCGTCTGAGCGATTAAGATGGTCAGGCACCGTAGTGATGTTTTCATGGTTTTTAACTACACTCATGTCCATAAATTAAGGATAATTCAGAATCACACAGAAATTTAACACTAAAATAAAATTTCACCTGTAGAATTATCACACACATCTTGAAGAAGAATATGCAAATTACAGGAAACCACCAGATGGCGCGGATAGTACGCCACAATGACGAGAGTGTAAGAGAGGGGTATATATGAATGGTGGCAAAAGAAGTAAAATTGTTCACAAGCGCTTTAAAAGCCTTTCAGTGCAATAACCACATAGTTATGGCACAAAGGAAGCATTTGGATGATTTTTTACGTGGTAGAATTATCGGACGACTGGAATGAGGACGTACCCAGCTGGAAGTATCCGAGGAACTTGGAATCGCCCAGAGTGTCATCTCCAGGCTTTGGCAACGATTCCAAGATGATGGTAATGTGAGTAGATGTTACAGCACAGGTCGCCCCGAGTTACAACGCCGAATGAGGACCGGTATTTAGCAGTTACTGCCAAAAGAAACAGACGGAGCACAGCATCAGACCTGTCTCGTCAGCTCTCTTCAGCTACCGGTACGACAGTTTCAAGGCAGACCGTGTACAGACGCTTAGGCCACATTGGTCTATATGCCGTAGGCCTGTCAGATGTGTTCCACTTTACCGCAACTCACTGTCGCCTGCGATTAACCTGGAGTAGAGAGCATGCATTGTGGACACCGCAACAGTGATCTCGTGTGATGTTTTCCGACGAGTCCAGGTTTAGTTTGCAGTCTGATTCTCGCCGGACTTTCATATGGAGAGCGCCAGGTACCCGTTACACCAAGAGAACACCATTGAACGACACCGTTACGGTGGTGCAGGATGGCTCTTTGGGAGGAATTATTCTTGGTTCCAGAACTGACCTGCATGTTCAGAGTGTAACGATGACAGGCCACATCTATCGGGATGTCATTCTGGAACAACATGTACGTTTGTTTCGGGCGCCATGGGTGCTGAATTTCTGTTTATGGATGACAACGCCCATCCTCACCGTGCAAAAATTGTAGACGAATGCCTTCAATTGGAGGATATCACCCGTATGGATTGGCCAGCATACTCACCGGACTTGAGTCCAATAGAGCATGTGTGGGATATACTTGGCCGACGAATTGCAGCCCGTCAACCCTCCCACCTGTCAACCGGAACTTCGGAGGGCATTGCTTGATGAGTGGTGTAATATTTCCCAAGATCAGATTGATAATTTGATACTCAGCCTGCCTAAGCGTTGTAAGGCCTGTATTGCATCGTCCGGGAGACATACTCCATATTAACCATCATACTAACCATGTTATACTGTTTTTTGTAAATAGGTTCTTTTTTGAAATTTGCTCCAGGGAGTAAAAACGCAATTTTTATTAATTATGCCATACATATAGCATCTTTTTTAGCTCTTTACCTTTTTGTTTAATAAATAGACTTTACAAATAAGTCAAATTTGTTTTGCTTCTGTCTCTTTCTTTGCCTGAACTTCATTATCCTTAATTTATGGACATGAGTGTATTAATGCTATTGTGGAATAGGCACAGGGGGCCATGTGTGCGTAGTATTGTTAATATAGTGTATGTTAACATTGTAATATAATAAATTAATATAAAGAAAAAGATAGGTCTTACATCCTGACACAACTAGTCGCTAGCGAGCAGCCAACACAAGAATAAGTTTTATGATTTTATTCATCATGGTAAGTAAACAAGTAATATATATAAAAAAATTTAAGTGAATTGCTACTTTTTTTCTCTCTATTGCTGAAAGTCCTTTGTAAATCATTTTCATTCCTTTTTTAAGTTTAACTGGCGCCATCTATTGGTAGATACATGTAACTTAAATCTAACAAAAACTAAAAGGAATTAATTAAATTTAATTAGTGAATTAATATTTGAAAAAACTGCATTAACATCCAGTGTCATCCACTACAAGTTAAAAAAAAATGTATTTGAACTTGAGTGGAGGAATAGAAAAAGTGTTTTATTGACGATTGAAAATTTGAACAAGATATATAGAGGGAGAGTGTGAGCTAATAGAAGGAATTGAAAAACTGTTTTCATGTCACACCACTGAAAGTGTCAAATGTTATATTTAATATACGAAGGTTTCATAAATTATGTTTAGATCCTAATTCAGAGCTGCAAACCAAAATAACTTCTTACGAAAAACCCACTCACATCGTGGGGGGCTTGTTGGGGATGGGGCAGACAGCAGGCGGGCTGGTCTCGACAAAACGGGATTCCGCAGTCCTGTCTCCTGTGCATGGGACACGCGTGGCAAGAAGGATCTGGATGGTGGGTTCCTTGCGCAGCCAGGAGTGTCAGTTCCCGGTGATATGGCCAGGGCTTGTCGAATCTCGTCTTGGGCTTGCTTCACCTGATCTTCGGGTTGTCCCTCCTTCATACGTTTGCCTATTGAAGAAATTGATTCAGTACATGCAAACACAAAATGTTTGTTACTGGGTGTCATATGTTTTATGACTTCGGATGCAAGGCTTCTGTAGAACGCTGAAAGGGTGACTTCTTCAGCTTATCTGGATTTGTATGGCGAAGATTAGAAAAATTTGTTTTTCCTGTAAACCCCATCAAAAATTGCATATTCAAGACATAGAGCACTATGTTCAAAACTAGCCTATCAGAAGTCTCATTCAAGCCTGTCACCAGTCTCTCATTCAAGATTAGCCAATCAGTCATTCAAGCCAGACTACCACAAGTCTCACAAGATTAGCTCAGAAGTCTCATTCAAGCCTGTCAAGATTATTCAAGATTAGCCAATCAGAAGTCTCATTCAAGATTAGCCAATCAGAAGTCTATTTTCGTCCTCTCCCCCCCCACTGTTGCTTTCAATCTATCTCCAAAACGGCCATAATACTCCAAAATTCACTGAAAGTTTTCCATTAATCCTCAAGACCTATCCTTCATCCTGGAAATTACTTTTTGTGCAGTTGCACTTTCAAGTCTGCCCAAGTTCGTCCTTTCTGACTAAAGTGAATTTTTTTTTGCCTTTAAAATTCCTACTAGAAGAAGTCATATGATGCCACTACTTTCTGGTATCACCGGCTCTCTTGCGAAACTTCTAGCACCACTCTTTTTTTTTTTTTTTTTTCCCTAGTTTAAAACTTTTATATTTTTTTCTGTTTTTCTTTATTTATTTCCTTTTCATTATTTAACTCCTGCCACTTCTATGCTACTTTTTCTTTTTTAAAAAAACCCTTTGATCCTGAGTATATGTATGCCATGCACACAGGAACTAAACCTTCTTATCCAATCTTGCTGTTTTCAACTTGGACCAATCCTTTTGTCCATTCAATATCATAACAAATACATCTGTTGAACATCGGAAAGATAACTTTCAACAATAAAAAAACCCAGATTAACACTGCAGAGGTCGGAAATTTTTTTGTCTTTGATGTAAATCGCGTCGTTGAAAAACATTTACTTTTCTTTGACCACTCTTGTTCTGAAGAAAATTCAGATTTATTCAATCGTGAAAAGCGCAACGAATACTAAAATTATAACACGACACTTTGGATATTGTAATAGAAATACATTTACTTTTTGTAATAAAAATAAATTTTGTTACAGTGAAAGAAAGGTATTTGATTTTGACAACAGAAAGATATTCGAGTTTTTAGTAATGAGAAGACATTTGGTTTTTGTAATATAATTAAAAAAGCATTTTTATTCGTCGTTTTTTAAGAATTAATTCTTATCGAAAAGCATTTGGTTTTGGCAATAGAAGCATGGTTTTGGCATTCGAGAGTTTTAATAATAAACAGATATTTGGCTTTTGTATTAAAAAGGCAATTGGTTTTTATATTAGAAAGATATTTGGTTTTAGTAACAGAAGCACGTTTAGTTTTTGTAGTAAAATGGAAATAGCATTTTTAGTTAGGGAACTTTTAGAATGAATTTTTAACGAAAAAAAAAATACCCTTATGATTTGAAATAACACGTAGCGGCTTATTCACATTAAGAAATTTTTAGCATATAGTTCACGGATTATAGATATGAAATTAGGTATTGTATTATATTTCATTCATTTCAAATAATAAACAAGATTTCGCGTTTTGGTCTTACCTATCAGTTTCAGTAATTCCTCCTGGTATATGTGTGCCAGCATAACGGGTGGAAATTCGGGGCCGTAGTGGCAGAAGGCCTTGGAACCATTCATGACGTCCGGATACATGGGATGGTGGCCCACATGGTGCATGTGATGTCTCATGTCCTTGTGTGGCATGTGAGGATGAGAGGCCATGGACACTTCGGGATTGTTGTTGTTGGTGTCCTCTATACTTGACGACGTCGGACAAGTAGCTTCTGGATTAGACGGAGCAGTGCGATCTTCGGGTTCTGGCTTGGAAGAACCCTCACGACCTAAAAAACAGTTTCGTTTATTTGAAGAAGAGGAACTTAAATTTTAATCTACGTTTTCAATGAAAATGTACGTATAACATGAGGGCTATTTTTTTTTAACCTCCGATGAGTCATATAATAAAGGTTTTGTTACTGGTTCGTTACAAAATGGTTTTATTACCAGGAGTAAATACAGCCAATGCTACTTTTCCATATAATCATCTTGAGCATGAAGGTATTTACCATACCGGTGAACGAGTTTTCCAATAGCCTCTTCACATGAGATAGGTCTCCACAGAGTCTTGCAGCTCTTCGTTGGTGCGAAAGTGCTGCCTTTCCATAAATCACTTCATTTCTCGTAAGAAGTGAAAATCGCCCGATGCCAAGTCTGGACTATAGCCGAGTGATCATACACTTCCCATTGAAATTATGCAAACTATTTGGTTATCACAGAAGTATGCCGTAGTGCATTGTCGTGAATCAAAGCAATTCCAACCATAAAGGTAACTCATTTTCCTCTGAATTTCTGCTGTGATAATCCCTTTTGCTTGTTGGAAACCAATAGCGCCGAACAACTCACACACTTGATTGGGAAACCAATCTAAGCCGCCATGTTAGCCGATTTTACATGCCAGCTCCAGTTGGTGTTTTTAGATTCGGCAATAACAGATTTTATAGCGACCGATAAGATCGGAGTTGTATAGCTCGACTTATTACTTAGCAGTTTTATCGGAAGTCGAAAAAATAATAAAATTATCCACTAAATTTACCACATTTCCCTTTTTTGAAGTTGAACATACACTCTTTATTTTAGCATTAATTGGTATTTTCCTCCTTTTTTGAACAACTAAATCTTTAACCAGTGATGAGTTCAAATTTTTCTTTCTATCGTTTTTATAACAAAGTTGTTTGTCATTTGTTACCAATAAAATCATTACAAATCACATAGTGCTAGTCCCAATAAAATATTAAATCCAGTATCATTCAATGTAATTTTTACTTAAAAACTATTTTTTTTCTATGCTTATTATTATTTATAATTCAACTTCTTTATTCTACTCTTTCAATCTCAACTTCTTTAACACGTTAACCATGAAGTGTGATTTAAAATAATTTTCTTGGCTATAAATGATTTATTAATTGTAAACAAAAAGATAGAAAAGTAATTAAGTATATTACAAAAGTAAATTTAAAGATTTGTTTACTTTTTTATAATTCTCTATGGCTTCCTTTAGTCACAGAGACAACACATTCACTATGGCTTTGTGACATGCATTTGCAGAGTTATTCCGAAGACTATTCTTCATTTCCATTATGATTATCCTTGTTAATAATAATTTTATTTAGCACTCTGCCTTCAGCTATGTACGCACTTGAAGGCGAGCATAGAATACTAGATTGCCTTTGATAATAATATTCTTAGTTAGCACTCTGCTTTCAACGACGCACGAACTTGGAGGCAAGCATAGAAATGTACTGACATCAGTGACTGCTAACAAGCTTTACAATGCCTGTCGTGAAATTGGCTATTGTAGACCGTTTGGGTAATGCCCGTGTAAACAAGAGAAGACACAAAAAAAAAATGTAAACTAAATTTTTTTTTTTCATTCTTTATTGCATAAAAGCTTCTCTTGCTACGAATTTACGGTCATTTGTTGCAAAGGAAGTCATTATGAAATCCGTTGATATGTTAAAGAAATTTAAAACATTAGTAATAAGAGATAGATTAGATTGAAAATTAATTAATTATATTATTATAATCAGATAAATTTATCAAATATACTGATTTTTAGTGATTAATTTCTTTTTTTTCCAAAAATGAGAGAGAACTGACCTTTCTTGGGCAGCAAGGACTTGAGCAACATAACGCAGTGCTGGTCGCAGGCCCATGCATGCATTTTTCGATAGGAGTCTCTCCCCTTCTCTGTGAGCTTGTCCCACGGCTTGGGTTTCGACAGCAATTCCGATACGGTACCTGCCAATCAAAATCCGAAATTTAATTTGAACACAACATTGAAAAAAATAGAATTCAATAACAATAGAATTAAAAATCTAAATGACATACAAAACTGTGTAAAAGCTGATTTTTTACATCGTTTTAGTTCTAATGGGGGGATTTATATATTATTAACCAGATCCGATATCATTCGGGTATGTTATCTACAGACCGAAGTATTTTTGAATAGATTTTGGGCTTCACATGTTCCATAATTCTTCTGTTAAGTTTTGTAACTTATAATCTTGGATTTGTATTTATTTTTTTCAAACAAGATGATTCGCATCATTCCCTTCTATTCCATCATCTTAATTTACTGCTTGCTTTACGATGCTTTTAATACAATTTTATAACAGAAAAAAAATTTTCGTTTGGCTTGCCACTCTGTGGTCATTTTTTGCACACTTTGAGCTAATTAGACCGGAACTTACAGTTTAATGTGGATTCCGAACCACTCCAAACATAGATGCTACCTCAGATGCTACCTACCTTGCTAGAATTGGCCCTCAGAACGCAGAAAAAATCATGGGATAGCAATTAGATAACTTAAACAAATTGCTTAAGAAATTTTACAAATAGTATACTGTATGTATATACTACCGAATATTTTTCTAATAGTATAATACAGTCCCAAACTATATATATGTGCTATATAGAAGTGGCACTATGCTGTAATATTATCATATATCATTCAGTTAAGAAGAAATTTGAGAAATCTATTAGACTAAAATAGAGAATTCGGGGATATGTATGTATGTTAACCATATGATGAGTTACAGTTTCTTTTTGAAGAACATTCTGTTAGTATTCCATAAAAAATTTTCATATAGATCTTCGTATATTTTGCAATCCTGTCACAGCCTGAAAAAAAAATAAACTACATGAATTTTGTTTCTGTTGTAAATTTAATTCGTTAGATTTAATTTAAAATTTGTTAGAATTCGTTAAAAAAAAAAAAAAAAACCATATGCATTTAATTCCAAATTTAATTCGTTAGTTGTAGATTATGGTATTTGAGGATAGAGATACGTCACAAATAAAGTGTGCAAGAGCTCATTCCATTTAAATAGTATTATATTGTTAAATTAGCTTAAGGACTGCATAAGACTAGAGCAACTTTACTCGCTGCTAGCACACCTTCCTGAACCAAAAACATTCGTACTACCAAATGCTCTCGCTTAACTTCTGACAAATCTCAGAGAGAACGTAGTAAATAGAGAGAGCTCATGAACGCTGCAGCGAAGATTAAATGCTCACTACAAGATTCATGAATTCTTTTGGCGATAATAAATAATAATTATCGCCAAAAAAAAAAAAAAAGTTACTTACCTTGTGATAGTCCAAGCACCAACTTGGCAAAGAGTCTCTGTCCAATGTTGTTGACGCTGAGAAGTTCGCGAACGCACCGCGCAATGGTGAGGGTGTTGAGGGATTCCCCACAGAAGCGGTCCACGTTCATGCGGAGATAGCGCTGCAGCTGCTCGGTGGACACGGAGTCCACAGGGTCCACCGATGAGGCAGAGGGGAGGCGTCGATGTGGACGAGGGTTCTTCGTGGCCCCCACCACTTTCGTCCTCTAACAAAGAACGATTAACATTAACAGAACTTGCCAATGAATTATTGTGAAAAAAATGTGTGAAATACAACCAATGACTTATTTAGTGCATATGTCTATAAACACTTTAGCATTGCAAAGCATGTTTTACAACTTTAACTGTACAATATTTGCACTCACTTAAGATAACTTTGCACTCTAAGCTTGCTTAAAAATATAGCTATCCTATAAAAACAATTGTACTGAATGAAAGTTGCCAAAGCATTACACAATAGCTAAAGACAAGCGAAAAAAAATTGTGCATTTAAATCACAAAGATGCTCTATTTGTAATACATGAAATCCAACAATTTCTTAATAATATAATAGCTTCTATAAGATCTTCTTTCATTGTTGACTCAAGATAGTTTTTAATAAACCTCAGTGCTGAGAAAAGTCCCTCTACACTCCTTTGGTTTGCTACTAAAGCAATCCCTGTTTTGCTAATAGTTATTTTATTGATTTATACACGTGAATTGCTTCCTTAATATTTTAATTCCTAGAATTTCCTAGTCTTAGAAATTTTTTTTTTTTCTAAAAGCATTGTGAGTCGAAATTTTACGACTGCCTATTACAAATCTCCACCCTGCTTTTCAGAACACCACGAATTAACTCATGTGAAAATTCCTTTTAATTATGGACTAAAAGGAGTAGTTTTGAACAGAATGAGATGGGCCGGTCATCTCATGAGAATGGAATGTGACAGAGCTGCTTTGAAAGATTTCAGTGCAATCCCTTTTGGACGACGACCCAGGGGGAAGACCGAAAAAGAGTTGGGTCGACTGTTTAGACTCTGATTTTTATGTTATTGAGATCAAAAACTGGAGGTCCACGGCCAAGAGGAGAACAGCCTTGGCTGGATCTTTTTAAGAACGCCAGGGCTCACAACGGGCTGTCGAGCCGATTACGATGATGAAACTGTCAGTGAATTATATTAAAAAAAGTTATTCAGTTCAGTTTATTTTATATTATTAATAGAAGATATGCTTGGCATTAGGAAACAAACAAACTTGAATTTTGTTGATGAATGATTTAGAAACTACTATGTGGCTTTAGTAAATAACATTTTGAGCAAGAGCAATATCAAGAGAACGTTTTTTTTTTTTTTTTTTTTTAAGGAGTTAATTTATTGATAGAAAAGCAATGAATATCCTCATTAAAAATAAACTAACAATTTTAGAAATGATATAAACTTGAACCTCTTTATTTAAAACACCATCTTACTTTCTTATTTCAGTTTATTGTATATTATTAATGGAAGAAATGCTTGGCGTTCAGAAACAAACAACAAATTTGAATTTTGCTGATGAATGATTTAGAAATTAACATGTGATCTTTTCAAACAACATTTAGAGCAAGAGCAATATCAGGAATGTTTTTTTTAAACGAGTTAATTTATTGATAGCTAAGCAATGAATATCTTCATTGAAAATAAACTAACAATTTTAGAAATGATATAAACTTGAAATTTTTTATTGAATCCCATGGCGGATTATGCTCATAACTCATATTTGTATCATTTCAGTAGGAGTGGAAGTCAACCAAACAATTTCTGACTACTGATTCTTTACCCTTAATTTTATGCATTATGATCTTTACTAATGGATTTAAGAAAATGTGTGAAATGCATCCAATGATCTTTATTTAATTCATACATCTATAAACACTTTTGCATTGTAAATTATTTTTTTTTTCAACTTTAAAATTGCAATATTTGCTCTCACTTAAAACATTTTTGTACTCTAAACTTGCTTAAAAATATAGGTATCTTATAAAAACAACTGCACTAAATTAAAAGTTTAGTATCAAAGTATTATAGAACAGCTTAAGACAAGCAAAGAGGAGATTGTACATTTTAATCACACAAAGACGCTCTATTTGAGATACAATAAGCGTTATTTGTTATTAATGATAGAATAGCCTCTATAAGTTCTTCTTTAATTTCTGGGTATATGCATTAGCAGACGAATATAAGGAGTCGGTCAATAAATTTCCGACACCTGACTCTGATTTTTTTTTTTTCCAACTCTTCTTCATACATTTATATACTATCGTGATCTTAATGGATTTAGAAGAATTTGTGAAATAAATTCAGCGATTTTTGTTGAACTCGTGTATCTATAAAAACTTTTGTATAACAAAGTATTTTTTACAACTTTAAAGCTGTAACATTTGCACGCACTTAAGAAACATCCTTGCATTCATTTGTTTTAAAAAATACATATATTTTATAGATAAAGAGTACCAAATGAGCAGGTTACAGAATAGTTGAGGCAAGCAAAAGAAAAAAAGAGGGTACATATTAAGCACAAAGATGCGCCATTTGTAATATATAAAAATCCTATTATTTCTTATAATAGAACAGCTTCTATAAGATATTCTTGTCGGGGTTGATCCAAGACAGCTTGCTGTAGACCTCAGTGCTGAGAAAATCTCACAACACTCATTTGGTTTGCTGCTAAAGTAGTCACTGTATTTTGATTTTTACAACTGCCGACTCAGATTATCCACTCCTGATTTTCAAAACACCGCGAATTAACCCATGAGAAAATTATGAAGAATTAAACATGAGAATTATGGACTAAAAGGAAGTAATTTGGTCTACCATCTATTAATATAAAGGAAACACGAGATAACTCGTTACACCTGCAACATTAATTCTTTCACGATTTCATGTTGTTTTACAGAGATTGAGCTCGCCCGACTCGTGGCACAGTGGCAACGTGCACAACTATCATGCAGGAGGGTTGAGGTTTGAATCCACTGGCAGTTTATTAACACTCGATGCAGTTTGTAACAATGTGCCTCGCATCAGTAGTCGGGCTCCATGGTGGAGTTTCCCTGGTTTTTCTCTCATACGAAACTCAATTGCGGAGCTGTTATCCCTAAAAGTCCTTCCGGAAGGCACTATCCTCCCACTCATCGGTGGGCTACTCGTGGTGTACACGAGGCCAATCGATGTACCACACTCACCTTTCTAACTGGTAAGGGACAACATAGCCCTAAGGTAAGGAGTTAGGTGAGGAGAAAAGAAAAGAAAAAAACATTAGGTTCAATGTCCTTCACTACCCAAAACATGGACGACGAATTACATATTATTTGCTGTTTATGACGCTTAAATTAACTTTCTGTTGATTTTCTTTTAAATGAGTCAAATTTGATAGATTTTTAGGTATGATAGCAGCAAAACTCCAGCAATGAGTCATACGATTTAATTTTTAATGTGAACTTGAATTCGATTTCAATCTAAAGGAAATCCTTATGGACTAATTTTAACAACGTATATTTTCGATTTCAGTTTTATAAAAATTTATTCTTTAAGGGGTTAAATATCGCTCGTCGAATAATATCTCACCTGATGGCGGCGTCATTCGAGCCCCATTCGTATCTGCTGGTTCTGGCGGCGTCTTATCATTGGTCGGGGAACCACTGTCTATTTGCTCTGTTCCCCAAGATTGCCAACCACCCATGTCCAAAGCTTTCAATAGTCTGAAATAGACAACGATTACAATGAATTTATGTTTGGTAAACTTCAAATAATGCCACAATAAAGGATAAATGAACAGTTTAACTTATAACTCTAGGCAAAATTTCAAAAATTGTCAACATTTTGTGAATTGCAGCATAAATCAAATTGTTTCCTATTTCGGAATTTACATAAATTGAATATACTGCCAGATTATCCTCCAAAAATTTCGTCCCCAAAAAGTCATAGTTAAACTGCATTCAAGTCAAGTCAATGTTCATGAATGAATTATGCTTCTAATACATTGATTCGTTTATCTATTCTTTTTCATTTTATACCTATGTGTATTTTTATTATTGCATTTTTTTCCTTCATATATGTTCAGAAATGCAGAATAAAATTAAACTAAAAACACCAGTTCACCAATTATTTTTAAATACTATTAATATGATATGATATATTAATAAGTAATATGATGATATGACAATAAGTAATATGATATATTAATATATCATATATCAATATATCATATATCAATATATCATATATCAATATATCATATATCAATATATCATATGCCAATATATCATATATCAATATATCATATATCAATATATCATATATCATATGCCAACGGCGGCCATCCATGTTGAATATACCGGTTCTCGTTAGATCAAGCATCATTGGGCGCGGTCAGTACTTGGGTGGGTGACCACCTGGGAACACTCGCGTGCCGTTGGCAAATTTGAGACCTGAATGGCCGAGTGTCTAGCGGTCTGTCGCTCGGTGCCACAGGTTTCGGGTTCGAATCCCGACGGTGCCATGGATGTTTGTAGTGGTTCGGAATCCACTTTAAACCGTAGGTCCCGGTCTCCTATGACTGTAAGAGCGTCACGGAGCAAAAGTCAGGCTTCTACCTACCGGTGCTCCATCACAACAGAAGCTGCTTCCTTCCCCTTCAATCATGAGTACGTATGGGCTCGTGGGTTTGGCCAGCCAAGTGGGATAAGAAACAACAACAACATATATCATATTAAATATTATGATATATTAAGTATGTCACCGTAATTTTTATACATACACACTTAAATATTTCAAAATTAATTTCTAAACAAATTCTTTGCATTTTTAAAATTTCTATTAAGGAAATTTTTTTTTTTTTTAAACATTTGGTTGTAAACTAGCTTTTATTTCTTTATTGTTCAAAACAGAAAATAAAAACCTTTTAATTTTTAAATAAATTATGAAGGGAAAGCCATTAGATTTACCTAAGTTCTCTTTTTAGGTCAGTATAGTCTTGTTGCCTTAATAATTTTTCTGCTAAGTCCTTTATTACTCTGTCTTTCTCAGTCACTGCGTCTTGAAGTTGAGCTATCTGCAATTAAAAAAAGAAAATTTTTTTTTTCTTTAATAAATTTAATATAATTTTCTATTTTTTTTAAAATAATTTTCTTTGAGAATTTTAAAGTAGCATTGACAAGAATATAATCTTTAAAAATATACACAAAAAAAAATTATTCATTAAAGTATTTCACTAAATAGTATCAAAACTCAATGACTCAAAATATCTTATAAAAAATATAGACCTAAGTATTACACTTGCATTTGTACAAATCTAAAGTTACTTAAAAAATTCCATCTTCCACTTAAATTTATCGCCATCATGTAACCGTATTCTCAAAATGAAACATTCGTGTTCATATTATGCATGCGCTATAAAAATTTAATTGTAGAGTTTAACAGCAAATGGAGAAAGAAAAATAAATCTTATAAATATATAATCTGAGTAAGGGGGGGAAATGCCGTGTCACCTGTATATGTCCTATTCTCAGAACATTCTGAACTTGTTAAAATATATTCGGAAAGAACCAATTTGTTCTAAATATACCTTTAAAGATTTTACGTATTTCTATAAATATATGCGAATAGGACTTTAGTAAAATTCTAATTTAAAAAAAAAAAAAAAAAAAAAAAACATCTACAACAACAGCATTAAAAGTGTCTTCTAGATTTTTTTTGTTTTTTTTTTCTTTTTTTTTTTTATATCTATCTCATCATCATCATCATATTTGCCTCGATAGTCCTGGATGGACAAAGACCTTCTACTGAATTTTTCCTACAGAACAGCTTATTTTTTGCTGTAATGTACCAATTTTTCACCCTTATATATATATATATATATATATATATATATATTGTAATATAGATCATATGTTCCGATTGACGTTGTTTCAGTATTTTCACACACCGCCAGCCAAGATTAATACCCACTCTAATATTTATAATTATGTTTCCTGCATTTCAACACTGTACAGCAACACGCAAACCGATATTTCCGATTTAATGGCAATAAAATCCATCTCAGGTATTGTAGTCTACAAAATACCTGTTGTTGAATGCAGCTGACAACACAGAGACAGCTAATCTTCATCTCATAAGCAAGGACTGCATCTCTGTTACTCACTTAGCACTATTGAGGGGCACGTGTAACTTGAAGATATGCTACGGACGCGAGTCACACTACCCCACAACGCTCTAAGATCTTATTAGACCGGGACCTACTGTTTAAAGTGGATTCCGAACCACTACAAACATCCATGGCACCGCCGGGACCATGGTGGTACCGATCGCCAGAGCGCTTGATAAGCGGTCATTCATGTCCCTTACAAAATACCTAACTGGCAGATTCCTCCGAAATAAGATTTTTCACATAAAGAACTACTTCTTTTTTTTTTTAACGTTTTGGATACGATTCGCCTTTTGAAGATAGATTTAATTGAAATTCATGTTAGGTATGTCAGTATATCCAAAATACCTAACTGGCAAGTTCTTTCGAACTAGATTTTCCAATGTAAAGACTTCTTTTTAAAAATTCTGGATAGAATAAATCTCTGAATATGAGCTTAACTGAAATCTGTCGTAAGTGAAGATATAACCTATCTGGAAGATTCCTCTTTCGAGCTAGAATTTTCTGATGAAGACTTCTTTTTAAAAGTTTTGATTGGATAAATTCTTGAAGATGGATTTAATTGAAATCCATCTTAGGTATATACTAATATGCACGAAAAGTTTTTTTAAAAGCTTTTTTTTTCCTTGATGATAGTTTTAACTGAATGAATGGGTGCCTGAATAGCCGGATCAGAGCGCTCGGTACCACGGATTTCGGGTTCGACTCCTGGCGGTACTATGGATGTTCGTAGTGGTCCGGAATCCACTTTAAACCGTAGATCCCGGTCTAACAAAATCGTAGAGCTTTGCGGGGTCATTGTTAATCCGCGTCCGTAGCTTCTCTCCAAGCTACACACACCTCCTGGGTAGTGCTAAGTGAGTAACGTCGGTGTAGCGCTTGCCTTAAGGCCTCCAAGACAATTGTCTAAGTATTTGCCAGCTGCATTAGAACAAAAAAAAAAAATGTAATTGAATTCTGGATCAAATAAATTCATGAAGATAGGTTTAATGGAATTCTGGATCGGATAAATTTCTGAAGTTAGGTTTATTTGAATTCTGGATCGATTTTATTCTTGAAGATAGGTTTAATGGAATTCTGGATCGGACAAACTGCAGAAGATAAGCTTAATTGAAATGTATCTTAGGTATACGAGCTTCCAAATATATTAACTGTCAAATTTCATCGGAGAACAAATCTTTGAAGGTGGTTTTAATTGGTTACATAATAGGAAAAGAAATATGTGTTTACTTGCTTAGATCATAAATATTATCCACAGAAAGTGCACATTGAAATTTAAACCAATTTTTTTTTTAACTTAAGCATTTAAATGTCATTTAAAGTGCAATGAAAAAATACACATAATTTTCAAATTGGTTTTAATCTGTTAACTAATGTGATTTACTGTTAGACAGATGCAATTCTTCGCTGTTTAATTTAATATTAATGCTACTAATAATAATGTTTGAATACATTTTTTGATTTTTCATTGCCATTAAGACAAACATAAGAAATGAGTAAGTTAATTAATATATCATCATTATGTACTGAAAAAAAGGTAATTTTTCATTTACCAGATTTTTAATGAAAGAGTAAAAATGTTTTTATCCAAGATACGAACACACGAAAATATTCAGGCTAGATTTTTCTATTATTAAAAAAAATAGAATTATAAATTGTATTTGTTGTAGTCTCTTTAATAAATTGACGGGGAAAAAAAAAGAAGAACGATATCTTCATGTTCAAATGGATGTAAAAAACATACTCACTTTTGAAGTACTGATTTCTTTGAGATTATTGATGCTGGACTGAAGTCGTTGCATCTCGTCAACCAAATGGGATACCTGAAATTAATTTACATATTTAACAAATATAATTTTATGAAACGTTATTCGTGCAGCCTAAAATGAAATCTAATTTATATTAAAGACTTAGATAAAGTCGATATATATCGTCGATATATATAAAAAGTCGATCGTGAGAATTTTATATTCTTTCGTCTAAAATGATTTTTTTAATTATTTGGAATTCTTTTGAGAGACTATTATTGAAGACTTAAAAAAAAAAAAAATTAATGGAAATTGCAATTTTCGGATGCAAAAGGTTAAAATAGTTTTGTATTTCTAATTAACTACAAAATTGGAAAATTGTAACAATCTAAATTAAATTAAAATTAAATAATTAAATATACACTTAGCATCTTTTTTATTGAAATACATTTTACTGATCTTTAATTGATTATTATTTATTATTTTTTAATGTGAGAATTTGAAACAGAAATTGAAATTTCTAATAGCATGTAAAATTTTTAAAAAGGAACTATACTTAATTAAATTCTCATAATATTTTCAAAATTATCAATATATTTTAGTTTTCACAAAACATCATTTATGAAAAACATCTTTGAAATAATAATTAAAAAAAAAAACTTTAACGTTATTCAAAAGTACACTTACAAAACAGATTTAAAATAATACAGATTAATAGCTGTTTGTGTAATATGTTATGTTAATATGCGTACATTATAGCAAGTAATTGTAAATGTATTAGACGTATTTGTCACGAAATAAACTCCGTTTTATTCAGAGTGAAAAATATTTATGCATAGAAAAATAATTCAATCTGTTAAAATAGATTGAAGTGTTATAATTTCACATCAAAACGCTTATTCATTGTAACTACGCAATAAAATTTACATTTTTGAGTCAATTACAATATAACAATGAATGAAATTAAAAATACATAATTTTTATAAATATCTTATTGTACTTTTTCCCCCGTAATTAAAGTAGCAAAGCATGATAATTATAAATTACAAAAATCATAAATTATAGCAAAATATAAATGTTGACTTAAATGAATTTACATTAAAAATCCATTCAACAATTACACAATTAAACGTTTAAAGCATCATTTTTTAAAAAAATTTTTACATTAATTTATTCTTTTCAATCGATTATTAATCTTTGTTTCTGTAACAAGTGAAAAAAAAATGTTTCACTTGTAAAATTTCCGTAAATTAATTTTTCTTGTATTTTATTTAATTTTATATTTAGGGTGAAAAATTCCTATTTAATAGAACCATTAAAAAAAAAAAAAAACTTCATTCAAACAAATTCATTTACAAAACTACATTTTGTATTAAAAAAATTATTCGAAAACTGTTTGATTTAAGCCCAAGAGATGGCAGCACGTACCTCTCTCTTTTTCGAAGCCAGTTCCATGTGGAGATTGATAGAACCTATAAGAGCATCGGGCGATTGCGTCATTCGCTCCTCCTCCTCTCGGCGTCCGATACGATCTTTCATCTGTTCCTCATCCTCACACTCGTCATTCAAACACTCTTCTCCTAGTGCTGCCCTCTGTCGGGAAGGAGACAAAGGTTCGCATGAATAATTATCGACACAAAGAATTGATCGTCCTTTTACTTTAACGAGTCTTCTGTTAGTTTAAAAACTGTTATAGATTTGGTTTATTTAGCATTTTAAAGGCAGTTTTCATGCGCATTATTTTTATACATATTTGCATGCAGGGAAACAGTTTTAACCTAAATATAATACAAAATTACCGATAAAAGTTAATTTTTTTTGGCGAACTCCACCTTTTTCTCGATTTGTTGGACATTCCCATGAGGTAACAAAAAAAATTTTTTTCAGCATAAATTCAGAAACCATCTAATTATGAATTATTATGTTTATTAGAAGTAATATATACCATTTACTGCAAAATTTTCGACTTAATTTAAAAACAATTATTTTAAAAGTATTCTACTAACTTAAAATGACAAATAAAAATAAAACAATAATTAAAATCTAGATATTGGCTATGATATCAAAATAAATATTTTTAATTTTTTTGTTCGTTTTTTTTTTTTTTAATAGCTTTCTTTAAATTTTACCAAAACCTTTTTTTTAAGTCGCGACTTTTAAAAATGTGGATACAAGTATCGTAATTATAAATTCTCTCTTTATTATAGCGTGTATAGTTTTGCAACACAATGAAAAAAAATTTTTATTTTTATTTTACAATATTCTATATGCTGAATAATCGTTTTAATTTTATGGTTCTTTTAATATAAGTATTGCACAAAATTCTTTCTATTCTACTGTTTGTTAATTTATCATTATTAACTTAAAAGATATAAATTTTTTTTAAGAACTATAAAAAAATTGGGAAATGTTAATATACATGTAATTATTTCATATGCAAAATAAGGCTTTATATTAAACAAGATATAAATGAGCTCCTATTTAAATAGTTTAATTACAGCCCTAAAAAGGACAACCAACTCGTTTAAAAAATTTCTTAATTTCATTAGAAATAATAAATTTTGCTAACAATCAAATAAAAATCGTTAAATAGGAGTTCTACTAGATACATGTTTTTGCAGAATCAATACAAGAACATACATAGAACAACATCTGCCTACTTCTTCTTCTACTTTTTTTCTTTTTATCAGAATTTATAGAAGTATCAAGAATCATACTATTTTCATCAATAATTTATACACAAATCATAGAATTTTATCAAGAATATTTAGAAAAAAATTATACAATTATCAAGAATTTGAAGAATCATATAATAAAGAAAATCATACAAAGAATTTTTAGAAAATTATACATCAATAATTTATACATTTTACATTTCATCCATCAAAATAAATTCTGACGTCAAAATAGTTATTATGGAAAATGTTATGTCTTCAAATAAGATTTTTATTAAAAAACTATCTTACATTTGTTTACATCTAAGGAAAGATAGCAAAATTCTCAACGAGAGCCTACTACGAAACTAATAATCTTTAGGTTTGATTTAAAAAGTAAAGAAAATTAAAATTTAATGTTATTTACAAGGATGGTTTTTAGTAAAAAGTTTTTAATGGCAACTTCTATTTTCAACAGTAATTTTTATATTAATACTTTTGTTAGATTTTTTAAGAATTGTAATAAGAATTTAATTTTCCATTTCAAAAATTGAGTTCAATGTATTAGTATGACAATGATTTCTATTGGAGTAATATTTCTTTTTAGGTATTAATTTTCAATTATGCAATAACAATTTTTATAATTAATTTTATTATATCCTTACATAATATACTAAATATTTATCTAACTATTCAAACGTTATTAATTAAAAAAATTTTTTTTTGTTCTATATATTTACACTCATGTCCATAAATTAAGGATAATGAAGTTCAGACAAAGAAAGAGACAGAAGTAATTGTTTGAAACTTATTTGGAAAGTCTATTTATTAAACAAAAGGAAAAGAGCAAAAAGATGCTAAATGTTTGACATAATTAAAAAAATTGCGATTTTTACTCCCTGAGCAAATTTCAAAAAGAACCTATTTACAAAAAACAGTATAACATGGTTAGTATGATGGTTAATATGGAGTATGTCTCTTCGACGATGCAATACAGGTCTTACAACGCCTAGGCATGCTGAGTATCAAATTATCAATCTGTTCTTGGGGAATATTACACCACCATCAAGCAATGCCCTCCGAAGTTCCGGGTTGACAGGTGGGAGGGGGTTGACGGATTGCAATTCGTCCGATAATTCTACCACGTAAAAATCATCCAAATGCTTCCTTTGTGCCATAACTATGCGGTTATTGCACTGAAAGGCTTTAAAGCGCTTGTGAACAATTTTACTTTTTTGCCACCATTCCTTATATACCCCTCTCTTACACTCTCGTCAGAAACTATCCGCGCCAACTGGTGGTTTCCATAGTAATTTGCATATTCTTCTTCAACATGTGTGTGATAATTCTACAGGTGAAATTTTTAGTTTAGAGTACAATTTCTGTGCGGATAGTACGTCACAATGACGAGAGTGTAAAGAGAGGGGTTATAAAATTGTGGCAAAGAAGTAAAATTTTTCACAAATTTAAAAGCCTTTCAGTGCAATAACCGCATAGTTACGGCACAAAGGAAGCATTCGATGATTTTTCTATGTGGTAGAATTATCGGACGACTGGAATGTGGACATACCCAGCTGGAAGTATCCGAGGAACTTGGAATCGCCCAGAGTGTCATCTCAGGCTTTGGCAACGATTCCAAGATGATGCTAATGTGAGTAGATGTTACAACACAGGTCGCCCCCGATTTACAACGCCGAATGAGGACCCGTATTTAGCAGTTACTGCCAAAGAAACAGACGGAACACAGCATCCGACCTGTCTCGTCAACTGTCTTCAGCTACCGGTACGACAGTTTCAAGGCAGACCGTGTACAGACGCTTAGGGCACATTGGTCTATATGCTTGTAGGCCTGTCAGATGTGTTCCACTTACCGCAACTCACTGTCACCTGCGATAAACCTGGAGTAGACAGCATGCATTGTGGACAGCGCAACAGTGGTCTTGTGTGATGTTTTCCGAAGAGTGCAGGTTTAGTTTGCAGTCTGATTCTCGCCGGACTTTCATATGGAGAGCGCCAGGTACCCGTTACCACCAAGAGAACACTATTGAACGGCACCTTTACGGTGGATTCAGGATGGCTCGTTTGGGGAGGAATTATTCTTGGTTCCAGAACTGACCTGCATGTTCAGAGTGTAACGATGACAGGCCACATCTATCGGGATGTCATTCTGGAACAACATGTACTTTTGTTTCCTCGCCATGGGTGCTGAACTTCTGTTTATGGATGACAACGCCTGTCCTCACCGTGCAAACATTGTAGACGAATGTCTTCAATGGGAGGATATCACCCGTATGGATTGGCCAGCATACTCACCGGACTTGAATCCAATAGAGCATGTGTGGGATATGCTTGGCCGACGAATTGTGCCCGTCAACCTCCCACCTGTCAACCGGAACTTCGGAGGCATTGCTTGATGAGTGATGTAATATTCCCCAAGATCAGATTGATAATTTGATACTCAGCATGCCTAGGCGTTGTAAAGGCCTGTATTGCATCGTCCGGGAGACATACTCCATATTAACCATCATACTAACCATGTTATACTGTTTTTTGTAAATAGGTTCCTTTTTTGAAATTTGCTCCAGGAGTAAAAAATCGCAATTTTTATTAATTATGTCAAACATTTAGCATCTTTTTTGCTCTTTACCTTTTGTTTAATAAATAGACTTTACAAATAAGTCAAATTTGTTTTGCTTCTGTCTCTTTCTTTGCCTGAACTTCAGTTTCCTTAATTTATGGACATGAGTGTATTAGACCGGGAGCTACGGTTTAAAGTGGATTTCGAACCACTACACACATCCATGGCACCACTGGGATTCGATCCCAAGCCTGTGGGCCCCGAGTGCCAGACACTCAGCCATCAGGCCCCCAAACATATGTATGTATATATATATCTTTTAAAAACGTTAGTTAGAGCATCATTACGATTAGTGCTACATTATAGAATTAAATTTTTTTTTATAGTTTAGCGATAAGAATGAATTACAGAAAAGCTTCTTTCAATTACTTTAACTCATAGTTACAAACTTCATTAGCAAACCTTTCATCTCACTTCACTTCTGAACAATTGATACAGCGATTTCGAATTTGTTTATTTATTGTAATCACATTCAAACTATATATTAGGGAATTAGAAAGGAACTGGAATCAACTTAAAGAAACAGATTACCGAAAATTTCTGAAAATGTGAAATATGTGCACTTATCAAAATTAAAGAGGATATCTTTCAATAAATGATGTAATTAAAAACAAAAATATTTTGTTAATCTATTAAAAAAAGATTTTTTCTCTAAATCCGCACCAAATTTTGGAAAATTCATTCATTTTATGGTAGAAAAAAAATGAAGTCAAATATAATTATCCTTAAAATAAAAATTAAAATTATCCTTTGCATGCATCCAATCACATTTTGATGCATATTAATCATATAAACCAACATGGGGCAAGATACTTTATGACAGAGGAAGTTATATTTCTGCGTGTCAAATTATTTTCGGCAACACCAAATATTAGTTTACATGTACAAAAGTATCATCAATTAGCTGAATATTAAAAATACCATTAGTTACAGAACAAAACTATAGATAGCTTCTATTGGTAAATGAAGTAATTACAAAAAATGTTACAGTTATCTATTACAAAATAGTTTCCTTACAAATCAGTAAAAATTGAGGTTTTGGTTTTGTAGCTCTACGATCATTCCGTGCACACTTTGGGCTAATGAAACCGGGACTGCAGTTTAACGTGGATTCCGAACCACTCATAAACATTCATGCTACCACCAGGATTCGAACCTGATGTCTGCAGTACCAAAGGCCAAAACACTAGACAGTAAAAATTGAAGAAAAATCCATTCACTTGTATAAAAAATGCATTACAAATAAAGTTATCCTCAAAATGGGTAGACATCCAATACGGGCTTGACGGCTGAGTGATTAGTGCTCTGATGCAGCTCAGTACCACAGGTTTCGGGTTCGAATGTCCGGTGGTACCAGGAATGTTTGTTAAATGTTCATAATCCACTTTAAGTAGTAGGTTCCGGTCTGTTGATGACCATAGAGTGTCACAGATTCCAATCAGACTTCTTCTCACCCACATCTATCCCAAACTGATATTGGATGGGACTTTTAGCTCTAGGCACAGCGATGTGGTGTGGCGATGCTAGTAGGCATCCAATAAAAACTATTTGCATTTACATTTTTTAACAAAAATAAAGAAACATTATGGATATTTCATATCTTTTACTTGTAATTATTTTGATGCACCAAACAGTTGGCTTTTTGGAACTAGATAAAATACCATCAATTGTCGGATAAAAAAGACTCATCAAATATTACTATTAGTAGCAAAACAGGACAGTAGACAGTTTCTGCCTTTTTTCATTACTTGCAAATACAAAAGATACTATTTTGCATATTACATTTTTGAACAAAAAATGTAAACCAAACGATGTAAGATATTTTAATATCTTTTACGTCAATTATTAAGTGCAGAAAATACCAACAATTAATTAAATATCAAAATCTCATCAAAAATTACCATTAGTAACAAAGCAAGGGCAGTTTTAGTTGCAATTTCAGTCTTTGTTCATTTCTAAACACAAAAGATACATATTTCCCTTCTTAGTTATTATTCATCCCAACAGTCAAACGCTTATTCTTATTATAGATATTAACCCCAAAGGAACTTTGTAGCATCGGCCATCGTGTTAAAACGAACGTTTTATCCAAAAATATAAACTTTTTATTCATATCCCCCAAGTTACTTAACCAAACATATCTCTCTCGCACCAGTTAAACGAACATGGAAAATTTTGATAATCAAAAATATATACACCTGCAACAGCTGTACCTTCTACAAAGGGCCAAAAGCCTGCAGAGAACTGTAATCGTGTGTAACAGCTGCATGGTGGTGTTCTAGTATCTCCGAATTTCCAGAATAATGCATAGGGAGGGGGTGGATGGAATAAATATTTTTTTCGAATAGGGCTTCGGGGATCAATTGGGGCAGCATTTTCATATGATTTGCTGATCAGGGCGTTGGCGAAGATGGTTGGCGATTAATGTAAATTAACAACATCGGGTTCAGCGTGCTTCATTAACTGTAATGAGAGAGAAGAACTTTCGCAGAGATAACGGCAACGTAATAGAAGTGGGCTCATAATCATCCCCCAAAGTTATGGTGGAGTGCTTCCTCTGCGTGAAAAAATGAACTGTTTGACTTTATTGGGGATGCCTAATCTGTTTGATGCTGCGTAACAGTTGCCTTCTTTTTTTTTTTTTTTAAGTGCCTTGTTCTTTGGAATGATTATGGATGTCTGGCTTTTTATTAGGTATAATTGATCTGTTGATGTTGTATAATATTGCCGTTTTTGAATTGTAGAATGTCCTATTCTTTTAAAATGATAATGGATGTTTGATTTTATTAGGTATAATTGATCTTCTGATGTGGTATAACAATTGCCTTTTTTGAGTTGTATAATGTCTTATTCTTTTTGATTTTATTGAGGATAATTGCTCTCCTGATACAACTTAACTGTTGCCTTTTTTAGTTGTATAGTGTGTCTTATTTTTTTGAAATGATAATGGATGTCTGATTTTTTATTAGGTATAACTGATCTCTGTTGAAGCTGCATAATAGTTGCCTTTGTTTGTTTTTTTTTTTAGTTGTAGAATGTCCAATTCTTTTAAAATGATATTGGATATTTGACTTTATTGAGGGATAACTAATCTGCTGATGCAGCTAAACAGTTGCATTTTTGAGTTGTAGAATGTCCTAGTCTTTTAAAAGGATATTGTGTGTTAAATGATATTGGATGTTGGATTTTATTGAGGATAATTTATCTGTTGATGCTGCATAACAATTGCCGTTTTTTAGTTGTAGAATGTCCTATTGTTTTTAAAATGATATTGGATGTTTGACTTTTTATTAGGTATAATTGATTTGTTGATGCTGTAACACAGTTGCCTTTTTTGATTTACAAAATGTCTTATTCTTTTGAAATGATTATGGATGTCTGGCTTTTTATTAAGTATAATTGATCTATTGATGCTGTATAACAGTTGGCTTTTTGGAGTTGCAGAATGTCCTATTGTTTTAAAATGATATTGGATGTTTGACTTTATTTGGTATAACTGAACTGTTGATACTGTATAACAATTGCCTTTTTTTTAGTTGCAGAATTTCCTATTCTTTTAAAAGGATAAGAGATGTTTGATTTTATTAGTTATAATTGATCTGTTGATGTGGATAAAAAGTTGCCTTTTTTTTTTATTTGTAGAATGTCCTATTCTTTTCAAATGATACTAGATGTTTGATTTTAGAGGATGATTACTCTGCTGATACAACTTAATTGCTGCCTTTTTTAGTTGCATAGTGTCTTATTTTTTGAAATGATTATGGATGTCTGGTTTTTATTAGGTTTAATTTATCTCTGTTGATGCTATAATAACAGTTGCCTGAGTTGTAGAGTGTCCTATTCTTTTAAAATGATATTGGATGTTTGACTTTTTATTAGGTATAATTGATCTGTTGATGCTGCGTAACGGTTGCATTTTTTTTTCAAGTTCCTTATTCTTTTTTTTTAATTATTATGGATGTCTGCTTTATTGAGGTATACTTGCTATGTTGATGCAGAGCAACAGTTGCCTTTTTTAGTTGCATAATGTCCTATTATTTGAATTGGTTATGGATGTTTGATTTTATTGAGGATAATTTCTGTGGATGCAGAGTAACAATTGCCTTTTTAGTTAGTGTACTATTTTTTTAATTGGCTATGGATGTCTGACTTTATTAGGTATAACTGATCAGTATGATAATTTTATTTTTTCTAAGTTCCTTATTCCTTTGAAATTATTATGGATGTCTGGCTTTTTATTAGGTATAATTGATCTCTGTTGGTGCTGTATAACAGTTGCCTTTTTTTTTAGTTGTATAATGTCCTATAATTTTAAAAGGATAACGGATGTTTTTTATTGATTTTGATTTTATAGGTATAATTGATCTGTTGATGTTGTGAAACAGTTGCTTGAGTTGTAGAATGTCCTATTGTTTTAAATGATAATGGATGTTTGACTTTATTTAGTATTTAGTATTTATTTGATATAATTGATGCTGTATAACAGTTGCATTTTTTGATTTGTAGAATGTCCAATTTTTTTGAAATGATTATGGATGTTTGAATAACTTCTGTTGATGCTGTGTAATTGCTTTTTTAGTTGTAGAATGTAGAATAACATGTTTGACTTTTTGGGAGGCCTATTCTGTTGATGCAGAACAGTTGGCCTTTTTTTTTTGCCTTATTCATTGGAATGATTATGGATGTTTGATTTTTATTAGGAATAACTGATCTGTTGATGCTGTATAACAATTTGCCTTTTTTGAGTTGTAGAATGTTGTCTTATTCTTTTAGAATAAATGATATTCATTAATATTTGGATGTTTGAATGTTTAAATTACAAAATTTGAAAAACAATAAATTTGAGTCTGAAATGAGTTTGAAGGAGATTTTTAAACCATTGTTTTTAAATGAGTTTGAATTATGAGGATTATTTAATTGGGACAATGCTATTTTTGAGTAATAATTACAGAATTCAGTCATCTAATGCTTGTCCTATAAAAATGATGACTGATTTCAAAAGAACCAATCAAATTTGCAATTTTATTGAATCTGTCAGAGCTGAAGAAAATTTTATAAAAGTGACTTTTTTTCAATAAAAGATTTGAAGAATAATTAAAGATTTGTAATTTAATTTGCCGAATACGACTCTGATCTAAAATATGTAATATGTTGTCTCTATTTAATTGGTATAGATTCTTTAAAATACAAAATGGTTCGAATGAAATTGGATATGATATGAATATAACAGTATGAATATTATATGATATATGAAAATATTAACTATTAATATTTTTTTTTATTAAATATTAATAGTTAATTATAATAGGTTTTGCACAGTATTTATAATATAGTAGCTATAATATGAGAATAATTGACATTTTAATAATTATTAAAAAATTGATAATTCTTATGACGTACTTTATTAGAATTACTTTGTTTTAAATCTATGTTTGCTTTTCTTTTCTATAACCTGTTTCATTATTTTAAATCTATAATCTAAAGCTTTACTTTATAACATTAACGTAAATCTGGGAGAATTGAATGTTAATAACTTTCAATCACATATTGATGTCAAAGTGAATTATTCATTTTAAAATTATCAGCTATATGGGGATAGTATTATTACACGCTTTAAAATAATGTTTTGGTAATTATTTTCCATAGTAATTAAAATGATGTTTTTAATAAATAATAAAAAAATTACAATTTTTATTCTGTAAAAACTTTATTATTTCCATCTTTTGAAGGATAATGGCTTTGCTACATTAAAAATTGATTAATATGTATCTTTTTTCTTAATTTATTTTACTATAAATTAATTTAAACGTTCAAAAACTAATTAAAAATTTTAAAGTGATTATTCTTTTTTAATTAAAGATTTTTTTTTTTTTTTTTTTACTTTTATATACGAAATTTTGTTTATTGAAAACGTCTAAGTTAAAACGGCAAACCTGTTTTAATGAATTTTAAAAATTTTTAATTGTAAATGGCGTTCAAAAATAAATAAAAATTTGTGAAAAGAGAATTGAAAAAGTTTGTTTTATAAAATGATGAGAAATGAAAGATAAATAAAAATATTTACGTTTATTTCTTCCAAGGTTTTAGTTTTGAAGGGAAAAATTGTAAACAGAATTTAAAAAAATTTTTAAATATATGTTAAAAACAAAATTGATGAGTCAATCCAAAAGAGTCAAAATCCAAAAAGTTTATTACAAATTTATATTTGACACTCTAACTTAAGTTTTTAGCAACTTTTTTTTTTTTTGGTATACATTAGTTATATAAATTTTTTTGATATAAATCACACGAATTACTATTAGTTTTATATCTATGAATAATTTTTCGTTCTAATGCAGCTGGCAAACACTTAGACAGTTGTCTTTGATGCTTTAAGGCAAGTACTGCACCGACGTTACTTACTTAGCACTACCCAAGAGGTGCGTGTATCTTGAAGATAAGCTACGGACGCTGAGTAACACTACCCCTGCAACGCTCTACGATCATATTAGACCGGGATCCATTGTTTAAAAGTGGATTCCGAACCACAACAAACATTCGTGGCACCGCCGGGACTCGAACCCGAAACCTGTGGCACCAAGAGCCAAAGCATTCGGAGCGCTCGGACATTCCAGGTCCCCATATCTCTGAATATATTTCTGTGCCTTTTACTTACGTAATTACATAATCATAAAATGCAAATAATTATTTTCATTCTATCAATGACTATTTAAAGTTACGTAATTTTTGTATTTCATCCCATTTATAAAATTAGTGTCACATTGAATCAGCAAATTATTAAAAAAAAAAAAAAAAAGAACGGATTTTAGCCTTAAATTATACAATTTTCAGATATATATATTTTGGAAATAGCTTACAGAATATCTACATTTCCTTTGCTATTTATCCAAAATAGGTATATATAATATTTTTATATTATTATTTATTTACATATTTTTGAATATATATATAATTTAATGAATTTTAAGTTAATCCTTAATAGTAAATAACTCAGAAAAAAAAATAAAATTTATGAAAAGGAAACGGACTAGTAAATTGAAAAGTTTATTTTACAAAATGATGACAAATAAATGATAAACAAAAAAAAAAGTTACGTTTATTTCTACGTTACGTTTATAAATCACACGAATTACTATTAGTTTTATATCTATGAATAATTTTTCTGGACATTTTACTTACATAATTAGATGATCATAAAATGTAAATAATTATTTTCATTCTATCAATGAGTATTTAAAGTTACCGTAAGTTTGTATTTTATCCCATTTATAAAATTAATGTTACCTTAAATTAGCACAATATATATATATATATATATATCATAGAGGATCTAAAATCTGTTATTTATATATATATATATATATATATATATATATATCATAGAGGATCTAAAATCTGTTATTTATATATATATATATATATATATATATAAACAGATTTTAGATCTTCTATGATACAATTTTCAGATGTATATTTTTCAAATTCCTTACTGAATATCTATATTCCCATTGCTATTTACCCAAAATAGTTTACCGCAACAACCAGTCTATGGAACATAAAATCGAAAATCCATAGCTGTCTTTTTTTTCCTAAACACTTTTCAATTCTTTCCCTGTAGCAGCCATCCAGCCTCAAAAACATTACGAACATCGCCATGGCAGCACCACCAAGTATATTCAATAACGTTTCCAGTGGTGGGGAAAAAAATCCGATAGAACCTGCAGGATTTAGGGATTTTAGTGAACCAGATGCATTTCCATACATTTCCTGGGATAGGATAGGCTATTGGCTATAAGGATCGAAGATCTAAGTTTTTATCAAGCATTTTCCATTACAATATACTACACGGAAACCGGAACAGTGGGCAATAAATATTTCCATCTTACATGGAATCGTTTGAGAAATATTCCTGTATGAATATTTTTTTGTACTACTAGAGCAAAGGATGCCATGTAGTACTCAATAGTAGGGTTTCGAAAATGGGTACGGTTTATATCAATATTATACACTAACTTTTCGGGGTAGGGAGTCTAATTTGCATAGATATAGGAAATTTTACTGCTATGTATTATGATGTGGGGAGAGTCTTGGGGGTCTATTTTTTCTGGACTAATTGATTGGATTTTGTAGTGGAGGTTGTGTTTTTTAGAGTGCTCGGATGCTTGAGCTAAGGTTGGTTTTATTATGGGGGTGGAACAACTGCTATGGGAGATAGAGGCCGATTCATGTAGGCGAGTTTGTGTGGTAAGTTTAAAGAGATAAAGTGTTTCATAATGGTTAACTGGAATCAAAAACTGTCATTTTTTAAAAAAGATTTAAAAAGTGCTGGAAGTAAAAATAAATAAAACAGTAATAATGATGATGTTCATTTTGAGAAGAGGGTCCTATTGATTTTTAATGCATTCAACAACTACATAACAAACTAAGTAAACTAATATAGTTAATGTAATGTTTAAATAATTTATTACTTAAGCATCAACATATTTGATGAATAGTTCAGTTTAAATTTATTATGATATCTTTAAAAGGAAATAAAAAAATCGAATTTGCAATAACAGTATACCAAAAGAGTCTTCCCATATTGCTTTTCTTATGAGCATCATGGTAATTAGAACATGCCCTAAGATATATAAAAATTCTTTTAGTAATTATATCGACTAACTCATTTGTTGTTTCGAAATAAAGAAAAAATTATTTTAAATAATATTTAGTTGCATTATTAAAAATAAAATGAAATTACATGACAATATATTCTGTATTTTATAGCGTATTTCTTTTTAAAAGTAATGCATGAAAAACATTTTTAAAATTCAGTTAAATTTCCAATTTGTATGAAAAGGAAACTGTTTTACTTTTTGTACCAAACTAGACTTTTCTAATTTTTATTTCATAAGGAGTGTTAATTGTTGTGAAACACAGATTAATGCGAATTCAATACGAATCAGCATTATTTTAGAGGTTTTCATAGCTACTCATAAATGTTATTTAGTATATATTTCTATATTCCCAAACTATTAATGATGACAAAGCTATAGAAGATCTATTCAATGCAATATAATAAATCTAATTTCAGTTCTCATTAGTAAACTTTCTTAAGAAAAATTTAGAATATATGAAATTTGTGCAAAGAATTTATGCATTGTTATTACACGCTTTACTTATTTTTATTGTCATTTTAAAGATCACATAATAATCCGTCTGAAATCTTTTATTATTGTTTATATGTGATGCCATTTGTTATTGTTTATATGTTTATTATATAAGAATACCAGAAAGTTTGCGACTATTAAACCTCTCTACTTGGCAATCTGTCACTCGTCAATGCAATTTATATAAGAATGAAGATGTGCATCTAGATATTGGTGAACATCCGGTTTAGATTTAAAAGATCTATTTTATTCTTATTTAGATTCTTAAAAATTTTATTTTTGAAAAAAATTGTAAAAGTGATAAGGTGTAACAAGTGTAAATTACATGGTTTATTCGGAAAAAAATCTATTAGTAACCAGAAAGAAAATATTTTCGTCATTGATTAAAAGTGACCAAACGATTATTCTATGTTGCCATCTTGCTGGATTTTAGTTGGAATTGTTTTATTTTAAGAACTTTAAATATTTTCCTTTTAAATTATTAGTAGAACATCGTTTTATACATAAAAATTTACTTTTAAAAAATTTAAAAATTTTTATTAATTTGGTACCACCAAATAACAGAATCAATTATAATAAAAATTTTTAAAAAAATGGTCTAAGACTCTTTTACAAATGTAAATTAAATTTTACCGCCATTTTTAGTTAATCGTTCTTTTTTTTTTTTTTGAATTTTTCATGAATTGCGAGGGAAAAATGAAATTCTATTTTTTGGGAAAAAAAAAAATTAATTAATTGAAAATTAAGTTTATTCTAAGACTAATAATTATAAATGCGACGATGTAAAGTTTGAGAGAAAAGTGTCGGTAAGAAAGATAAAGGCTCCTGAACTGGCACCGATTTTTCAAAAATTTGATTCTTGTAGAAATGCATTCATAGGTTTAATATATATTTTAAAATGGTCTGTTTGTTTTGTTTTTGTTACATTAAAAATTGGCAAAGGGAAATTATGATAAATAAGTTTAAAAAAATTGGAGGCCAAATTTAAAAATATATATATATAGAAATATTAACAAATAAAACAAAATAAAAAATATAATTGCAGAAAATTTAGCTTGTTTTAGAACTTCCTGTTTATTATGGTCACATTTGTTTATTTTGGACATATTCCGATTATAATTTTGACTTCCATACAAAAGTAAGGACGCTATAAATTCATAAATATTTATTGAAGACAGGAAAAAAAAATTTTTTTATTAATAAAACAGTCTGTATGATTAGTCAGTAAAAAAAATTGCAAATTCCTCAAAATATTTTCGACTACATTTTTTTGAAATCTGGTTATTTTACAAACATCTGGTATCTGGTGGTTACAAATCTGGTTATTTTAAAAAAAAATTTCTACTCCTCAAATAATCTTAATTTTTTTCTTACTATTCTTAAAACTAATTCATAGAACAAGTGCATCACAAGTGAGAAATCCAACTGAATCCGGAAACGTGATGACGAATGTTTCTCTTAAAAGCAGGGCAATCTAAAAGCGAGTTCCCACGAGAAAGCTTCCCTCTCCATAAACAAGTGAAACGGAACAAAACGCCGTGGCGCATCAACACTTGAGACCAAAATCAAACAAAGCCCTTTGAGGATCCGTGTTTATACTCTCCAAACTTTTTAATAGATCGCAAACGGATCCCTCGAGTTGAGAAGCACCTCTTCCACTTCCATGGAAAGTGCGCCCACGCCAATCTAGAGATAACAGCTGCGGTCGCAGTTATTTTCTTCCTTTGTGTTCTTCTTTTATAAATCTTTTTTTTTTTTTTTTAAAGTCGCGCTAGAGCATTGTTCGTGAGCAATAAATACGATTCCACGAAAGAATAAAGGGAGTTTTTTCTTTAAATTTTTTTGAAA
Organism: Caerostris extrusa; assembly: GCA_021605095.1. NCBI lineage: Eukaryota > Metazoa > Arthropoda > Arachnida > Araneae > Araneidae > Caerostris > Caerostris extrusa. The sequence goes on along the minus strand of BPLR01019012.1, from coordinate 13,618 downwards.
GAGAGTTAGATGTTGTGATTTGTGGAGAAGAAGACCGATGGTGAATAAATAACAGATAAAAGGTGGCGCAGAGGTTAATGAAAGTAAAATTGGAATTTGAAATTTCAGATAGGATGGGATGATGATAAGACAGATGGGTTGATAAATTTTTTTATCTGCAAGTTTTTCATTCATAGAAATGAATTTACTAAAATTCTGCGGTTTATATAAAAGATACAGAATATTTGTAAAACATATATCCCGAACACTAACACGAGCTGGGTTTCAATTGCAGTTTTTAAATTTTCCTTTCCTTACAATTTTCTCAATTTTTTTTTTTTTTTTTTTTTTTTTTACTTTGCTGATTATGAGTACAGAATTATTAAAAAGAAATATTAATTTGGAGTTTGTGTGCATGTTCTTTTCTACTGCTTTATTTTTTATCAAGTATTTTTTATTATCCACTTTCCAATTTTTTTTTTTAATTAGTTTATTTATTATTCTTATTAGTTTATTTTAAAGCAAGAAAGTAAAATATTCAAGTAGTCTTCCAAGGAGTCTTAATAAATCAAACTAATAAACATACAAGTAAAATACTAATTTTTAAAAAATTTCATTGTATTCTAATGTGTTTTGATTGCGGAAAATCATCAAAAATAATCAATACTTTCTTTTTCTTCTTAATGTCAATCTTTTATTATTATTTTTTTTTGTTGTAAATTTTTTCAAGAGTAAAGGTGGAAAGTTTTAGAATTTAGATGGTTCTAATTATTCTATTTTCCATATTCCATTCTCATCTTTTTAGCTGGTAGGGGTGCATAGTGTACGGTGTTGAGGTGTGGAGAAAAGAAAAGAAAATTAGGAAGGCTTAAGTTGTCAAAAACTACACTTTTTTTCAATACCTTCTATTAGTTCACACTATACCTATATATATCTTGTTCAAATTTTCAATCGTTCATAAAATACTTTTGATTCACCCACTCACGTTTAAATGCATTTTTTAAAATTTGTAGTGGATGACGTTAATACAGTTTTTTTCAAATATTAATTCATTCATGAAATTTAATTAATTAATTTTTATTTTTATATAGGAAAAAAAAAATTATAAGATATTTAACAGGATATAAATTGAGGAATCAATACCGTCCGTGGCGAAGCGTGTAGATCGCTGGAAAATTTGTTTTCCTTTTTTCATTGTGGGTTCTAGTGTGAGTCAAGGAGAGAACAAACTGGAAAATGAAACATGTGAATAAATGAGTGAGAGAGATGGAAAGTGTGTCTGTGAGAGAGAGATAATTTTTCTAACTTAAAAAACCCGAATATTTAGTTTAGTTTGCTGCTCTATGGTCATTTTGTGCACACTTCAGGCTAAATAGACCGGGACCTACAGTTTAACGTGGATTCCTAACCACCCACAAACATCCATGGCACCGCCAGGGATTTCGAACTTGAAGCCTTCGGTACCAACGTAAAAAATGAATGAAAATGATTTATAAAGGACTTTCTGCAATAGAATGAAAACAAGTGATATAAAAAAAAAAATTGTTAAAGTCCATTCCTACTTTTTTTTTTTTTCACTCTATTATTATATTTTTTTCACTCTATTATTATATTTTTTTCACTCTATTATTATATTTTTTTCACTCTATTAAGTTTATTTGGCGCCCTCTATTGGTAGATACATGCAACTTAAATCTAAAAACTAAAATTGATTCATTAAATTTAATGAATAAATTAATATTTGAAAAAAAAAAAATGTATTAACATTCACTACAAAGTTCAAAAAAAAAAATGTATTTGAACTTGTAGTGGATGAATAAAAAAGTATTTTATTAGCGATTGAAAACTTGAACAAGATGTATATTGGAAGAGTGTGAGCTAATAGAAGGAATTGAAAAAAAGTAGGTATTGACTTAAAATTTTTTTTTTTATGTTACTTGTTAAATAGATATTTGTAATGATTTGGTTTCTAATTCATTGAACTATTTTTACTGGCAAAGAGTCCTTCTGTAGTATATCGAGTCACTATCAACCATGTCCTTCTTCCCCCCACTGTTTTCGTTGACAAACCGCCTCAATTACTTTCCCGACCGAGGACGCTATCCATTAGATTCGCTCTATAGAAAAATGTTAATGCCGAACGTTTTCTCCGATTAATCATTGCCCTTTTCGCGGCGGAAGGCGCTTTTTCTTTCCTATCCGTCTTCGCAATCAATTCCCCACTTAATGAAACAATCAGGGGACAAGGATTAGACTTCATTTGCATATCAACTGCCTCGGAGCCGGGGGGGTGGCTTTAAAGGGTGTGCCAAGGGGTGATAAATGCTGCCTTCCTTGCAAAGGGAAAGGGACCCCTGGTATTGAATGGAGGAATATTTTGAGATTTATGTGACAATTCGTAGGCTGAATTGACTTTGATAGTGAGCTGAGGTAATTTGAACAAGGTTCACTTAAAGTCGATCATGTATTTTTGTAAGAAGCCAATATATATATATATTGGTTTCATACAAATATATATGGTCTGATGGCCGAGTGACTATCACTCTGGCCCTTGGTGCCACAGGGTTCGGGTTAGAGTCCCGGCGGTGCAATGAATGCTTTAGTGGTTCGGAACCCACTTTAAACAGTAGGTCTCGGTCTAATATGACTGTGATTATATATATATATATATATATATATATATATATATATATATATATATATATATATGATTGACCGAGTGGCTAGCGCTCTGGCGCTCGGTACAACAGGTTTCGGATACGAGTCCCAGCGGCTCCATAGATGGTTTGGAATCTACTTTAAACCGTAAGTCCCGGTCTAACAAGATCGTAGAATGTTGCGGAGGTGCTGTTACTCCGCGTCCGTAGCTTATCGTCAAGCTAAACACACCTCCTGAATAGTGATAAGTGAGTAACGTCGGTGCAGCGCTTGCCTTAAGGCATCGAAGACAATTGTCTAAGTGTTTCCCAGCCGCATTAGAACAAAAAAAATATTTTGAAGTTGTTGATAAAGTAATCGGGGAGTTTATATTATAAGATTATTTCTTCTTCATTGGCGCAACAGGCCAATGGTGGGTCAAGGCCGTCTGCCTACTGGAAGATTTCGAGACACATTTTCTGTTTGAGGGATAGGGTTGTCAGCACTACACCCAATACTCTACAGTCATATTAGACCGAGACCTAAGAAGTGGTTCCGAACCGCTATAAGAATATTTACAGAAAAAAATCTATAGTTTGAATGTTATATGATAAAAAAAAACATTTAGTTCATCTTTATATAATACTTGAAAAGCAATTAAATTCTTTATTTTAAATAAAGTTAATGTTTTAATAAATGCTGCTTCATGGGTTTAAAAAAAAAAAGAAATAATAATCAGCCAATAAATTATTGAAATTTTTATGATAATACTTATTTACAGTTTGATTCTGCTCATATTTTTAGAAAGAACATTCAATGAAATAATAATAGAATAAATATTTAGTTTTACTATTTTTGAGTAAAAAAAATTAATAATTGACAATATAACAGAATTTTTTTTGAGAAAATAATCTTCAAAATCAACAGACCAGAAATATTAATAATACAAGAAGCTATGTGCGCGTGTTTCAAAATGTAGAAATCCTTTAATAATAATTTATTTCTTTAATTCAAAATTATGCTTTAAATAGTATCGATTCAAATTTATATAAAAAAAAAGAAACAATAAACAAGTCTGCCAATAAACAGTTATTGAAATTTTTTTTTTTATGACTATTCAGGTTTTTAGTAAATAATATTCAATAAAATAACAACAGAAAAAAAAGATTAATTTTATTAATGCATAAAAAAAAAAAATAATTAAAAAAAATTTTTTTAATCATTTTCTTTGAAATAGATTTCAAAAAAGCCTGCAACAATACATGAAAGAAAAGAAAAGGAAAAATGAAATGATTGTAGATTATTGAAAGTGATAATTTAATTAGATTTAAAGAAGATGACTAAAAATTAAACTGAAAATGGATAATGAAAATGGATAATGCTGTTTTCAAATCTGGCGCATTTTGACTTGAGATCATTTGCTTTTTAGGCAGATATATAGAAGGCATATAAGGGCTGCCAAAAAGGAGAAATAAGGGCTGCCGAATAGAAGGCTGCCAAAAATATATTTTTGGCAGATATATAGAAGATTCAGTATTAAATCGAACATCATTTTAACTCAATCTGTAATCTACAAAGAAGGCATCTAAGGATTTACAATCTCCTCAAACCCAACAGAGGGACTTTCCACCCTACAGAATAATAATTCCTATTATCCGAGTCATTTGAGCCTAAATGAAAGTAATAAATTTTAAAATTATTTCAAATACTTAAGCATGAATCAAATCCAAAACTTTTATATGCGACTTTTTTTCCAATTTCTTTAGACTTTATATTCTAAAAAATTAAAAATTAAATTTTAAAAATTGACCATTTCATCTTCAGAATATTTCAATAAATCGTATTTATAACGATAAAATATTTTAAGAAATATTATGTATGATAATAAAATATTTTAAGAAATATTATGCATGAAAATCAAGAAGTTTTTAAGAAATGTTATGCATGAAAATCAAGAAGTTTAAGAAATATTATGCATGAAAATCAAGAAGTTTAAGAAATATTATGTTTGATAATAATCAAGTAATTTAAGAAAAATTATGTATGACAATCAAATAGTTGAGACATTATGTATGATAATCAATTAGTTTAAGAAAAATTATGCATGATAATCAACATTATGTATGATAATACATAATGTTGATTATCATGCATAATTTGCTATTTGATACAACTATTTGTCTCAACTATCAAATAATTTAAGAAATATTATGCAGGATTAAAGTTAAGGTAGTTGATAGGATTTCTGATTTTTTTTTTTTTTTTGAAAAATGTTATTTCTGAAACTTTTTAGAAACATCTCCATTTCAATGCCCTATTTGGTTATGTTTCTAATTTGTGGATTTAAATAAATGTAAATTTTCTTTTCATCTGTAAATTTTGTTTCTCTGCTCAATGAATTTTCGTGCAGTGAAGCAACACAAACAAATTTGAGAAAATTGGTAAATGAACAGAATTCTACCTAAAATGAGTAGGGAAGTAAAATCAATTAATACGACAAACTCTGTTAATATTTCAGCATTTTACAGTTCATGATAATCTCTAAAGTTCAAAAATAATTGATGTGATTATTTCCGTAATTTATTCGCTACATTTCAATTTTTTTTTATGATTAGGCAACATTTAATATTTATCCTTAATTCAGAATCATAAGATTTTAACATTAATAGCAAATGTATCACTGACATATTTAACTTCCATTGCCATATTTAATTAACTACTTCAGAATCATAGGATTTAACACTAATAACAAATGTATCATTGGTATATTTAACTTATACTGTAAAACATGACAGCATATATAACAAACGGCTGAAGTTGGATTTAATGTTAAAAAATACTCAAATTATTAGTATTTTGCGTTTACAATTGTTTTTAATTTTTCTCTTATTCACAAATTCAACTATGAATACTGGCAGAATCAAATTAACTGCTTAACATACCTGTTTATAGATCAAATATGATTCAATAAAAAAGGGACAGTTAATTCAACCTGAACAATGTTTTTCTCTTAATAAACAATTAAGAAATAAAAAGTGCGAATAAAAAAATTTTCATAAATTCCTATTTTAATATATTCCATTAATATATAGCATGACTTAATCGTCTAGATTAAGATCCGTTTAAGATAATTTATTGTATCAATAAGATATGATTTTTTTTTGAGATATTTAAGATATCTTACTGATAAGATATGATTTTTATTGAGATATTTAAGATTTATTATAATTATTAAGATAATTTATTGTTTTAAAAATAATAAGACGTCAAATATTAGATTAAGCAATAAATTTTCAATTCACTTTTTGAAATAACTTCAGTGCCACTTTACCATGATTTTCTAAATTAATTACCTCAGTAACCTTACTAATTTATAATTACACAACTATTAATTTTTAATCAAGCTGAAAATGACAAAAGAACAGTTCTTATCATCAATGTATTTTCAAATTTTGCCTCAAATCTAGCCAATCCTTCATTATTTCTGACTTCAGCGAGTGTCTTGCAGACTTTATGGTAGAAGAGTGACCAACAATAAACCATTGTCATCATGATCCATTAATTTAATCCGTTTAACTGAATGACTTTAAGGGGAAGGGGAATGGAAGGGTTGATTTGAAATCTAGAATCAACCCCATCCAAGATTTATAAAAAAGCCAATTTACCATTGTTTCCCTATTCCGATATATTAAATATCGGTTGATGCCCCCAAATCACTCCCACAATAGAGCGTTCGGGTTATAATAGCCACTATATCCCACCCTACCCCCATAGCGTGGGTGGGATGGTGACTGATGTCGTTTGGGCTGGAGCACCCTCCGGCAAATCCCGCGCGAAGATTAACCGAGTCCAGTCCGGGCGACACAATGCGCGATGACCACCTGCTAGATTAACCACAAACAAGCGCCAAATACCCAGCCCACTGATAAGGGGTAGAAGCAGAGGGTGGGCGAGGGGGAGGGGAGGGAAGCGGTCAGCCAGAGATGACCACAACATTAAGCAAAGCGGCCACTGGTCATCCCAGCGTCCAGACCGCAGTCGAACGATTATCTCCGCCTCAATCATCACCCCTTCGTCATCATCATCATCAGGAGTATATGGGTGGAGGGTTGTGTGCAAGTGTGAAACACTGGTCCTTCCTCCCCCCTTGCAAGAAGTGGGGGGGGTTCGAGGATTAAAAGGTGGTGTAAGGGGGTGGGTCGGAATTCCCTCCGTGTGTAGCGATGCGCAATCTAAAGTGGTGGCTGGAGATACGGCCAAGATAGAAAAAGAGAGCAGGATAGCTATGCTTGCGAGAGAGAAAGAGGAAAAAGAGAGTGAGAGAGGAGCACAATGTGCCTGTGCAGTAAGGAATTAATTACCATTAGCAGCGGCGAGGTCACAGGAGGGGTGAGGGGGGTTGGGCAGAAAAAGAGGACCCCCCTTCCTCTCTTTTTCTGCTGGAAAAGTTTGAGAGTTAATAGTTATTACTGGGAGTTATAAAAGGTTCTTAATGAATATTCATGGCCGGGTCTGTATAAAAGCGTACATAAATCTGTAACGCATGAACTGCTCCAACAACAAAGATCCTCTCGGCTGCCTCTAAACAATGCCAAATTAAAACCCATTTGCCTATAATGGAGCAGAAAGCGCTTGATTAATGGTAATCTCGAGGCGCGGGGAAGGCACACGCGCGAAATTAATGACGCCTGCGACGCGCGCCAACCGAAGCGTGACGTGCCGCGTCTATCGACGCCGGACACCAGGTAAGGTCGGCTTATTGTCGCCAAGATGGATGGATAACAACCCTTCGGTTACGCAAATCGCAGAGCGAAGGGTGGGGAGCCCGCCGCCACACAACCAGCAGATTGGACGACTGGACCTCCTCGGCCGTGAGCGTTTGGCTTGTGTTTTTGGCTCCAGTCGCCAGATGTCGCCAGGAAAGCCGATTTATTAAAGCAATTGGTTTTCGCCAAAAGATCGGCGGCGATCGGATTGGAGATCGCGCCAATTGAAACGGAGCTATTGGAAGAACTAAAAAAACAATTAAACTTCCTTGTCTCGCCAAGTTTTACGCTGTTCTATCAGCTTGTTGAGAGGATGATCCTTATAGGGAAAAAATATATATATTTAGGGGAAAAAATCTTATTTAGGGAAAAATAATAATATTTAGGAAAAAAAAAAAATATTTAGGGAATTAAATTAATATTTAGGGAAAATAATAATATTTGGAAAAAAAAAAAAAAAATATTTAGGGAAAAAAAATACGAATTGAATAAAGTAGAATGAAAATAAGAGGAAAATGTTTTATTTTTATTTTTTTAAATATGAATGGAAAAATTATCAATTTTTTTTTTCAAATCTGACAGTGTATAACAAATAAAGAAGAAAGAAAGCAAAACAAAAATTTTTAATTTTTTTTTTTTAATTTTAAATTAATAGCGAAAAGAAATTGAAAAATTTGATATATAATAAAAATTGATAAATAAATAAAAATAATATTTAAGAAAAATAATATTTAGGGAAAAAAAAAATAATATTAGGGGAAAGATTCGTATTGAATAAAGTTGAGTGAAAATAATGGGAAATTAAGTTTAATTTTTATTTATTTTTAAATATTATAGGAAAAATGATCAATTTTTTAAATAAATCTGACAGTGAAAAACGAATAAAGAAAAAAAAAAGAAAGAAAGCAAAAAAAAAATTTTTTATTTTTTTTTTTATTTTAAATTATTAGTGAAAAGAAACTGTATGTTTAAGTACGTTGAAGTTTTTTTTTTTTAAATATGAATGAAAAAAATTATTATTATTATTATTATTATTTTTTTTTTGCAAAAACCCGACAGTGTAAACAATTAACGAAAAAAATAAAGAAAGAAAGCAAAAAAAAAAAAAAATATATATATATATTTTTTTTTTTTTTAATTTTAGAGTATTAGTGAAAACAAACATAAATTTCGAAACTGATAAATTTGATGTATAATAAAAAATTGATAAATTTGATGTATAATAAAAATTGATAAATAAATAAAAATAAAATTTTAAATGAAAATGAAATAAAAATGATAAATAATCAATTTTATTTATTATGAATTTTTATTTTTACTTAAATAATAAATTTATTTAAATAAATAAAATTCATAAATAAATAAAAATTGATAAATTTTTAGTTATTAATTTAAATTATCAGTGAAATATTTTCCCTGTGAAACTATTTAAAAAGTAAATTAAAAACTTTTGTTATTTTTTAATTTTTATAAACTTCTTTTAAATTTATTTTTCTTTTCCTTTTAAAATAAAATTTGAACTTTGGATAATTTTTTTATGAGTTAATTTTTTGTCACATTTTTTCCAATTTTGTGTTTGACATTTCTACTAATTTAATTTTTATTTTAATTAATAAAATTTGCAATAATAGGTAGGGGAGCAATATTTTTGTCAGTGATTGTTAAAGAAAGGAAATAAAAATAAAATATTTGTTTTTTTAAATTAAATAACAAAATACAAAGTTGCATTTTTGCAAAGATTGCATTTTTAACAATCAATTGAATTTTTTTTAAATTAATAATAGTCATTTGAATATATTTTTTCTAAAAGGAGCAAAATAATTACTTTTAAAAAAAAAAAAATCAGAGTTTCTATCGAAATAATAATCATAAAATGAGGAAACCTACCAAAGCCCTCTCTCATCCTTAGGACATTCATTTTAATTGTTACGGACAAAACCTATTAACACTTACACATTTTAAATGTGAGAAAATTATTAAATAACTAAAATATTTCAAATGCATGTGATTAGAATAAGAAAAGTACAAGATTCCACATTGGGGAGAAATCAAAATTGAATAAATGACAAAATGAAAGTTGAATAAATGGCAAATCAATGTTGATTAATTGACAAATCAAAGTTGAATAAATGGCAAATCAAAGTTGATTCATTTGGGGGGCAAATCAAAGTTGAATAGTTAATAAATAATAATGTTTTTACTAATGAAGAAATGACAAGATAATGAAGATAATAATAGAAAATATAGACCAAAATGAAGCCCTTGTAGAGATTATTTCGAAAATACAAGAAGTATTACATCTAAATTTACCAGTCTAATATGACTGTAGAGCGTAGGGTGTAGAGCTGACAACCGGACCCCGTAGAAAGAAAACGTCTCCTGTCTCGAAATCTGCCAGCAGGCAGGCGGCCTTGACCTACCATGGAGCTGTTGCGCCAATGAGAATAATGATGATGATTATTCCATCTAACTTATATAAATATTATTAATTAAATATATGTAAACATTTAATTAACTTTTTTGAAATTTTTCTTATTTTTATTAATAAATAAGAAATTAATTATATCAAGTGGATTATCAAATTTTACCTCTTTATTAAATTAGACCATATTTAATTAGACTTTTATCTGAATTTTTAATTAGACCCATTTGAATAAACATAAATGTTGAAACTTACCACATGATCTATATGGCTACATTTTTAGATCTAGATTCGAATGTTAAATTAGAACCTTATGAAATTCCTGTTTTAACAATATTATTTATCAATTCTATTAAATAAAAAAAAAAAAAAAAAGATGCCATTTACACCAAAGGAATCATACGAATTTAACAATTTTTTTAGACAGATATCTTAATTAGACCTTCAGCTAATTATTTAATAAGAGCTATCTGAAATTCTCTTTTTTAAAAAAATTTTATTAATAGCTAAAAGATGGCATTAACATCAGAGGAATCATAAGGGATTTGGTTACATTTTTATACTTATATCGTCCAAATATTTAATTATAAACTAATTAAAAATATTAGAATAGAAAATATCTTTTAAAAAATTAATTAAACATAATAATAGAAAAAGAGAACAAAGTGAAGCACTTATTGAGATTATTTCGAAAATACAAGAAGTATTGCATCTACATTTTCCGGTCTAATATGACTAGTCTTTCTGACTAATATGTCTAGTCTAATTAATATTTTATCATTTCTATTAATACCTAAAAGTGACCTTTACATAAAACAGAAATATACAATACAGTTTTTAGACTTGAAATTAAATTAAATTATCAAATAAAATAAAATCCCTAATAATTAACAATTAAAATGAACATATAATGTTAAGATATTAATCTTATTGAATGAAAACAATTTGTTAATTAATTAATAATTTTTTTTTTTCAATTAGAGATAATATTTTCTATATTGAAAAGTATATTTATTTCGAAGTACAGCATTCCTAATAAATAGTGGCAATTTTTAAAATCTATTTTTAATTATTATTTTTATTTACGCATGTTTTTAAATGTAGTCGGAATTTTTAAGATTACATTTCATTTATATTCAAATTGAAATGTATAAGTTGAAGAAATTTTGAAGGATGTATATATTGAATGCAGTGAGGATATTTTATTTCTTGCTCTTTCTTTTTAATAAATAAAATTTAATTTATTAAAAAATATGGAAAAAACTATGTTTGAATGTGAAAAAAAATAACAATACAAGACATGGATAACATATATTCTATTATATAAAAACATATAACTTTTGAAATGAATATTGAACACCTGTAAAATACTTACAATTTTTTTTTAAAGGAAAAATTATAAATGCTATTTTTATATTGGAATAACACAAAAAGAGAACACAAAAGAGAGAAGTTTATAAAAAATTAAAAATCTAAATTTGGGAAGATAGTACTAAAAATTCAAGATTATTTTATAAAGGATATTTTGTAAAATTCCAATTTAAGTAGTGTTTTCAATTTCGTTTAAAAAAAAAAAAAACTTCTTATGTTAAATAATTATTGTTAAAACGACGCAAAATTGATTAAAAAGGACTTCTATTGTTTTTCATAATAAACATTTTATATTTTTACAGATTTAATTAATTGTGAGATTCTTTATAAATCTTACATTTTTCAACATTTATTTTAATAATTTTTTAAAGGTAAGTTTAAATAAATTCTCATTATTTTTTTCATTATAGTTGTTAAAATTATGCAAAAAAAATTTTTTTTAACCTAAATTAATAAAGGAAAATAAATGAAAAAAAGTTATTCATTGGAAAACAGAAAACATATTTTTAAGAAGGTTAAAGCTGCCAGAGAGGCCTGGTGGACGAGTGTCTGATGCTCGGTGCCACAGGTTTCGGGTTCTCGGCGGTGCCATGGATATTTGGATATTTATAGTGGATCGGAATCCCACTTTAAACCGTAGGTCTTGGTCTAATATGACGGTTGGGCGTAGGACTAACAACCCTACCCCGTAAAAGAAAATATCTCATGTCTCTTAATCTGCCAGTAGGAAGACGGCCTTGGTCCACCTTGGGGCTGTTGCCCAATGAATGATGATAACATGCCGGAGGATGAAAGGTTAATCACTTTTAAAGTTTTCAAGAAATTTTTTATATGTATAAATAAACCACAAATTGTGGTGTCAAAATGTATATGTAATGCTCGTAATCCTCCACCGCTATGGTGCATTCTGGTAATGCTACATCTGTTATTGTGGCAAATCATTTGTATCAAAGTGTCTGGTTTTCGAAAACAGCAGCAGATGTAAATGATAATTTCTTCTTCTTCTTCTTTGGCGCAACAGTTTCATGGTGGATCAAGACCTTCTGACTACTGACAGATTTCGAGACAGGAGATGTTTTTCTTCTTGCGAGGTAGGGTTGTTAGCTCTACGATCCTATTAGACCGGGACCTGCAATTTAAAGTGGATTACAAATCCCTACAAACATCCACGGCACGCCGGGTTCGAACCCGAAATCTGTAGCACCAAGCGCCATAGAGCTAGTCCTACAAGTTTTCAGGCCCTATAACATTTAGAAGAATAAAAAGAATAAAAAAAAAAAAAGAAAAGAAAAATTGCACATCTCAATAATAACGGCCAACGAGAATATTTTTAAATGTTAGTGCAAAATGAATGTAGAAATAAAATTTATATTAATCTACTTTAATAGGTTTCATTTTACTTTGCAATGGTTAAATATGTTTGGCAAGAACTGATTTACCCAGCAATGAATGTAACTTAAGGATTGAAAACCAGTTCTTTTTTATGAACAGTTTCGTAGCGAAAATTATTTCGGAAAATACTTTAAAGTTTTCGCAAAAATCGCAACTCTTTAAAGGTTCTAACCAAAGGTGGCCCGGCGATGAAACGGAAGACATTAGCTAAAGGGGTCTCTAATTCATTTCTTGATTCCATTCTTCGAGCCGGTTTTCGCTGCTCAAAGTAGCCTGACAGAGAACAGGAATTAAGGTATTAATACTTGGCAGTTCCTCATCCCTCCTCTCCACCCCGTACCCCTCTGCCTTCCGAAAATTTTCTGAATCCTTCTTTCTACTATACCCACACTTCTGCTGACAACTTTCGAAGCCTTTTGACTTCGCCAAAAGAGATGAATTGTGCGTGCTCGCGCTCTGCTATTACAAATGGCTGCCTTTTTGATTCCCGAAAGAGGACAGAGGTGAAGCCTTTTAGCATAAATCACCTTTTATTAAAAGACCCGCCTTCGTATTGCAGGTCTGGCTGGCTGCTGGCGTTATTGTTCTCAGTGGCGCGAAAATTTTAAACTACTCTCGATTTAATTAGTGGTTGGCGGCAGGGACCGATGTGGCGAAAAACTTTTGAAGTTCCTCTTCTCTTGTTATCGCCAAAAGTCAGGGTTTGCTCGAACTCGAGTCCCGTTCCTGCCTTTTTAATAACGCCGAGGCACCTCCCGGCTATAGGTTAGTTACTTGTTGTGCTGCCAGGTTCGGAGGAGGCGGGAGGAATCTTTGTAAAAGTCTGCTGGTGCCAACTTGAGCAGAAGAAAGTTGGTTGGGCTGGCTGGCCATTTCGTCCCATTTGGGAAAAGGTATAATAACGGTGGCAGAGAGTCTCGAGTTTATGGAAATTGTATAAATTCTTCACCAGATTATTAAAAAGATAAATTGTTTCAATAATAAAATGATCTGGTGCGCGCATTAATGAAATATATGTAACAAATATTTTTATATATAAGCAGCAATACGT